>JABUQX010082394.1:17500-22116 GCA_015478945.1 Trachelipus rathkii | reverse complement strand
TATATTATATATATATATATTATAATATTTATATATATATATATATATATTATAAATATATAATATATATATATATATTTCTTGCCAGGGAATGCTAATGCAGGCCTCGGAGAAGTCGTGATCGCCCGTAAACGACCTTCTAACTTTCGGCGAAATTGTATGAATCGTATGGTACATGGAATGTCAGAGGAATAAAATGTTGAGAGAAGAGGAGAGAGTGATGGATGTATTTAAAAGGGCAAATTTGATTCTCGCTGTGACGGAAACAAAGATGAAAGGAAAAAGTGAAATTAAGTGGTGTGATGTGGAATGTGTGCGTGCTGGTGTGAAAGAAATGAGAGAGGAAGAGAAGGAGTTGCATTTTGATGAGTACCTGTGGTATGAAGCTATGGTAGACTTTGAGTGTGTGAGTCCTAGAATTCTAATGGTTAAATTTAAGTTGAAAAGGTCAAGGTATGTGTTGTTGTGACGTATGGTTCATCTGAGGGAAACGTTGAAGAGAGTACATTTTTGGGATAATCTGAATGGATGTTTGGATGGGGTGAGTAGGAGCTTAAGATTGATAGTTTGGGGGACCTGAATGGCTGGATAGGTGATCAAAAAAGGGATGGGATAACAGGTGGTTTTGGGGTGGGGCGGGCGGTGGAAGGGGTGGAGGAAAATGAGAATGGTAGGGAAAAAGGTTGATTCTGTAAGAGAGAGGTATGTGTAAGGTAATACTTCTTTAAACACAAGGTATCCATAAAATACTAGATGGTGTAGGTAGAGATGGTATCAAGTGAAAAGTATGATTGATTTCATGTTGGTTGAGAAGGAGATGTTGAAGTATGTGTTGGATGTTAAATGAAGTTAGGTTTAGGAATGGGATTATCGGATCATTATGTTGTTTATGTAAAATTAAGTTAGTGGGGCTTGAATTGAAGAGGAAGGTGATACGAAAGGAAGTAGGTAAAATAAGAGTGAGAAAGTGAACAAAATAATAAGGATAAGTATGTAAGAGCGCTCGCGAGTAAATCAGTTGAATGTGAAAGTTGATACTGAACAAATCTGTGGGCAAATGAAGGAAGCAATTGTTAGTAGGCAAAGGAAGTGTGTGGATGTGCTAAAGATAGGTAGTAAGATGTAACAACGAATGTGGAATGAGAGGGGTGAAAGGGTTAAAAGAAAAAGAAGGCGTGTTTAATGTACTAAAAGCAAATGATGAAGATTTCAAAAGAAGATGCTTGGAATTATATAAGGAGGAAAAAGAAATACTAAAAGGGTATACGTAGGAGAAACAGAGTAAATGAACAGTTTGAATGAGGATGAGAGATACAAGGGAATGGAAAGCTCTTCTGGAAGGAAGCGCGAAAGTTAAGAATGAGAATAAGGGAATCTGCTTAGAATTAATGAATAGGGATGTGCTTTTAACTGATGAATGGATGTGAGAGAGTGTGAAAAACACTCGAATCTGCACAATATTAACAGTAATGATGAGGTTTTAGTGAATGTGTGTGGTTTGATGGTGCAAGAAGGAATAGGTTTTTGGGGATGAGGTTATTAGTAAGGAGAGGTAATGGCTAGGGTGAGAAAGTGAGATGTAATCTGCAGATATAGATGAAATTACTAGTGAAATGATCAGAGCGGAGGCGAGATGTGATTGATTGGATTTGAGTTGTGTAATAAGCGTTTATGGAGGGTATGTCAAAGGATTGGAGGAGGCGTAATATACCCTTGTATAAGGGTAAGGGAGAAAGGGGAACTGTAGAAATATGGAATAATTTATTGGAGTGTGTAGGGAAGATATGCTGGTATTTTGTCGAAAGAGTGCGTCGAGTGACTGAGGAACTGATTGACGAAAGTGCGTTTAGGATGGATAGAGGATGTGTGGATCAAATCTTTACATTGAACAAATGATTGAGAAAATGAGAGAGAAGATAAATTGTATTTAGTTTTAGGATTTGCAAACAGCGTATGTAGATTAATAGGACGTTATGGCAGTGTTATAATTGGTGTTGTGTAGGCTTCTGAATGGAATCAAAAAGTAGATGACGCATAGTGAAAGCTGTGAAAAAATGTGTCAGTGATTGGGTAGATTATAGCGGAGTAAGAAGGGTTGTGTTATGTCTCTTGTTATTCATTTGTATATGGATGGAGTTATGAAAGAATTTGAGGTGGGATGGCAGGAAATGTTTAGAATGGTGGAGAATGGAGTTGAGTGGAGGGTGCCTACCTATTTATATGCGGATGATTTGGTGTTGTGTGGCGAATCTGAAGAGAGTTGAGAGGATTGATAGAATTTGCAGGTGTGTGAAAGGAGGCTTGAAAGTAAAACGTGATAAGAGTAGGTTATGGTTGTGATGAGGACACTCCTCAGTGTGAAGTTATGTTAGATGGTGAGCAGCTAGAACAAGTGTCTGAGTTTAATATTTAGGATATATGTGATGAGAAGGGAACGAACGATGCAGAGTGTAGTAGGAAAGTTGTGAATGGCAGCAGGTGGCTGTGCAATTAAATCGTTGGTGAATGCAAAAGGACTAAGTCTTGAGTGTGCTAGGTCTTACATGAGGGTATGTTGATACCTGTGTTATTGATGGTAGTGAGACTTATGTTCGGAATAAGAATTAGATCTAAAGTTCAATGGGTCCAGATGGACATCTATAGTGTCTAGGTGTTGAGAAGAATGATAAAGGAGGAGGAATGAACGTATTAGAGGAGTTTGTGTGGTGTGAAGGAAAGGGTAAATGAGAGAATTAAAGAAGTTGTTGAGATGGTTTGGTCATGTGCGAAAGGGATGAAGGATAGTAGGTTGTTAAGCGGATGTAAAATAGTGGTAGTGTGTTGGAACGACCGTGGGAGACCGAGAGAAAGTGATTGAGTCGGTGAACGAATGTCTGAAGAGAGAGAGAAATGTGAGTTTGCAGAGGCGAGAATAAAGTGCGTGATAGGAGAGAATGGCGGGTTTTTGTGGGGGCATGGTTGTGGCCACCTGGGCCAGGGGGATAAACCCTTACATTGACGATTTACCATAGTGAGGCTCCGTCGCGGTTCCATGATGCATCTAGGGTGGATTTTCTGTCTGTGACGAGCCCTCACTAATTAATGTACAGAGGGGGCGGTAAGGCTGGCTTTCTTTTCGACGTTGTCATGTTCTCCACTGCTTTTCTTCCGATGCTTGTTTACAGCACCTTACCCCTCTGGGGGCAAAGGAGAAGGTGAAGAAGAAAGAAAGAAAATAATATATATATATATATTATAATATATATATATATATACATCTGAACATGTAATATATATGTATATATATATGTACTATATATATATATATATATATATATATATTTGGGAAAGATTTACATTCCAAAGGAGCTTCGTTCGTATGTAGATATACCTGAAGCGCGTGACGTCATAGTCCAACGTCAGACTCTTCATGGGTCACGTTTGACTGTGACGTCAGAAGTTGCGTACATTACGCTTGTAGTCAGAAATATATATATATATATATATATATATATATATAATATATATCAAATGGTTTAAATGGTTATATATATATATATATATATATATATATATATATAAATATATATATAATATATTATATATATATAATATATATATATATATATATATATATTATATAGTAAATCAAATGTCCCAAATGGTTTTGAGATTTATAGAGTACGAATATATTGTTGCGAATAAATGTCCCAAAAGTACTCATTTTGGGATTTATTGTTTTTTGGGGTATATCACTAACGAATACCCACGGGTAACCCGCCCCGATGACAGGAGTCGGGGTCTCTCGGCCTCTAGGTGGACTACGGGGGGGACTAATCCCCCCCTCCGGGGATGGTCTCCGGAACCCCCGCTCTTTGGTCTTTGGGTGTCGCGGGGGTTCCTCCGACCATCCCCTCCGGGGTATGAATCGTCCCCCCCTTCGTCCCCCATCGGCTCGAGCCCCCTAAAAAGGGTAAATACTCCATTTTAGGGGGCTCGTTGACTCACTCTGCCTTAAAAGTATCCCTAAACTTTACTGATCCACTGTGCCGAAATGTAAAAAATAATATATATATATATATATATATATATATATATATATATATATATATATATATATATATATATTATATATATATATATATATATATATATATATTATATATATATATATATATATATATATATATATTACCTCAACAAGTTTGAAATTTTTGTACGGCTTCAAAAAAAAATTCAAAACGTTGATCTCTTGTATACTTTTTGAGAAATTGAAATTTTGCTAAATAGCCGACTAGATTTTCTCTTTTCCTTCCTCTCTTAGGAATTAGTGACTTAACCTAAAAAATAGCAAGCCAGGAATTTTTTTCAGTAGCAGAAAAATACGATTTGCATCCTTTACAATAAAAGTTATATTTCTGTCCTTGTTTAGTTAACTCACATCGAATATCACAGTGTAAACATGTTTTTGTTTCTACGATTAACTTGTTATATTGCAGAAAAGCCAATAAAGTACTTTCGTCACCAATTAATTCATTTATAGACAAAATTGACATTATAAGTCATTTATACACGCACTTTTATAGACATGTTAACATAAAGACGATACCTTCAAACTAAATCTAATATTATTTAGC
>JABUQX010082394.1:10000-12500 GCA_015478945.1 Trachelipus rathkii | reverse complement strand
ATTGCCGGGAGTGTCTTTGGACTCTGATCACAGATTGATGGTGGCGGATTTAAGAATGAAGGTGGAGAGGCTGCAGGCGGGGGAGAAAAGGAGCGTAATTAAAAGAATGGTACCTGAAAGAGCAGGGAAAAAGGCAAGAATATGAAGAAAGATTGAATGAAAACATGGAACAGATGATGAATGCGGAGATAGTGGATGACATTCGGAATGTAGTAATGAAAGCAGCAGATGAAACCCTCAGAAGAAGATGGATAGGAGGAACGAGAAAAAGACATACACGATGGTGGAATGAAGAGGTTAGAGGAGCGGTGAGGGGGAAGACAGTAAAAATGAGAGAGTGGCTAAGAGACAGAACGGCTCAGTCAAGAGCTCTGTACGTGGTGGCCAGAAACACGGCAGAGAGTGTGAAAAGAGGTCTTGGAGGATAGAGGAGAGTGGAAGAAGAGGCTGGCCGTGCTGACAGGCTCATGAGCCTTCCTGGGAGCGGATGTAAGAATAGTAATTATTATTATCTTTTTTATTTACTTATTATTATTATTATTATTATTATTATTATTATTATTATTATTATTATTATTATTATTATTATTATTATTATTATTATTATTATTATTATTATTATATGAAATTGATATTCCCATCCACAACCCATCTGCCTACACCAACTCTCGTATACTTTTGGACAATCTTGTGTTCAAAGAATGTATTACTTACACACATACATCTCTCCTCTCTGAAATCATTCACCTTCCTTAGCCTTCCTACCATTCTCATTTAAGTGTATTTCATTAAACCATAATATATTGGGTAATGTTAAATTTTTTTTTCGATCACTTCTAATAACATTTTTTTCCTTTTCCATACAGGAAAAATCATTGTGCCAATATATTCAGCGTCTTGTATGCAATGGTAGATTCAGATTGTGATAATTAGCTAATGTCACTTGGTGCCGCAACAAATTGACTGGAAAGGAGAGAGTTTCAACAAATTACAATTTATATATATATATATATATATATATATATATATATATATATATATATTAGATATATATATCTTAAATATAATATTATATATTATAATTTCTTTAGGTAAGGATTATTTTTATATATATATTTATATTAAATTTAGAAATAGAATAAATTGTATTTAGGTTTTATGGATTTGCACAGGCGTATGATATTAATAGAGAAGCTCTATGGCAGATGTTGGTGGTAAGCTTCTGAATGGAATCAAAGTATGTATGAGCCGATAGTTGAAGCGTGTGTAAGAATAAATTGGAGTCGAAATGTGATTGGTTAAATTAATAGCGGAGTGAGGCGGGATGTGTTATGTGTCTCCTTTGCTATTCAATTTGTATATGGATGGGGTTTATTGAAAAAATAGAAGGTGGGTATGGTAGGGGATTTGGTGTTAGAATTGATGGGAGATGGAAGATAGTGGAGGTTCCCACCTATTTATGCGGATGATTTGGTTTTGTGAGGCGAATCTGAAGAGAGTTTATGGCTGGAATGATAGTTATTGATGTAAAGTGAAAGGTTCTAGATGGACGCAAATCTTAGGGGCAGTGTTAGCGTTGAGAAGAATTGATAAAAGAGGAATGAAAATTTATTAGAAAGTTGTGTATTATAAAAGAAAGCTGTAAATGAGCGAATTAATGAAGAGTGCATTGAGGTTAATGGTTTGGTCATGTGCAAAGGATGGATGATAGTCGGTTGATTAAGCGGATGTGTGTGGTGAGTGTGCTGTGAATCGACTGGCTGGGGGAGACTGAAGAAAAAAGTGGATTGAGTTAGTATTAGTTATTATTATTTATTATTATTATTATTATTATTATTATTATTATTATATTATTATTATTATTATTATTATTATTATTATTATTATTTATTATTATTATTATTTATTATTATTATTATTATTTATTATTATTTATTATTATTTTTATATATTTTTTAACGAGTTATGTCTCAAAATATATGATGAAAATTATATCAATATAATTTATTTATATTAGTTTAATGTATAAGTTTTTTTTTTAATTATTATTTTGGAATAACTCCTAAAG
This sequence comes from Trachelipus rathkii, assembly GCA_015478945.1. NCBI lineage: Eukaryota > Metazoa > Arthropoda > Malacostraca > Isopoda > Trachelipodidae > Trachelipus > Trachelipus rathkii. The sequence goes on along the minus strand of JABUQX010082394.1, from coordinate 10,432 downwards.
TTGAAGTTTATCGTAAGTAACTAATTACTATAATAAACTTTATATCAACTGTTTTTTCACTCATTTCATGTTCTGAATTGTCTTTTAAAGTATTTATTTACTTTGTTTCCAAGAGTTAAAGATTTTCAGATTCCAGTTGGACATTGCTTAAGAAATAATCAAGTGCATATGCATGACCTATATTTTATCTTATGGGAGAGTTTGTTTTCGTTAGATTCTGACCTTGGAGATATATTGCAATTTGTTTCACCAATAAGATTATATTATGACAATATTTTTAATTTTCAAGATTGTAATTAAGGTTTCTTTCACTACAATTAAACGATTTTAGTAATGTTTAAACTTTGTAGAAACACAAAGTTTTTTTTATCACATGAACAAAAAAGGCCACTCAGCACTAAGTGGTAAGTTCATTGAACAGTTGGTAAATTA
>JABUQX010082394.1:2500-5000 GCA_015478945.1 Trachelipus rathkii | reverse complement strand
GACAGAAATAATATCAATAAAGACCCACAAGTTTTTTAGCTTTTATAAATTTAAAAGTAAGAATAAACCTATTTACTAAATTAAAATTAATGAAAATTTAGCAAGTTCAGATAAGGTATTGGTTAATATTTTCAATACTTATTTTGCATCAGTGTTTACTGAGGAAAGATTGGATAATATTATAGAGACTAATAGTTTGAGTAAGCTTGTGTAATAAATAAGCTTACAGAATTTGAAATTGAGTTGAATGAAATTAAACCCTTACTAGACCACAATGACTTGGATAAAGCTGCAGGCCTGATGGTCTATATGGTGGGATTCTAAAGGAGTGTGATAGTATTATTGTAAAGGCACTGTATTTGGTTTTTAAGTGATCTGTAAAATTTCTGAAGATAACCAAGGGATTGGAAAAGTACATATGATTTGCATATTTATAAATTTTTTTTAGAAAGATACCAAAGAGAATTTTGAAAATTATAGACCAGTTAGCTTAACATCTCTGGCTGAAGTTGTTAAAAGTTACTGAAAGGTCATATAGTTAAACATTAGGATTATAAAAAAATAATGTATGATTCCTAGCATGGTTATATAGAAAGGGTAGATTGTGTCAAACAATCCATTTAGAATTTATGTAATACATTACTGACTGCTTTGACCAAGTTAATTCAGTTGATTTTATATATTTAGATTTCAGCAAAGCCTTTGATAATTTGCAGCACAAGGCTGATGCAACTATTATCACAATGTGTTATAGGTGGAGGGATGCATGGATGGATTAAAGAGTGGCTGAAGAATAGTTGACAGTCATCATGGGAAATGGTGAAAAAGGCTGTCTTAACAGGGCTCAGTGCATAGGCCATTATTGTTACATATACACAAACACTCGCACTCACTCATATATATATATATATATATATATATATATATATATATATATATATATATATATATATAATATATATATATATATATATATATATTATATATATATGTATTTAGATAATATATATATGAATATATATATGCCATTAGACCAGGGACTTAAATTTCAGGATTCTAAGTTTGCAGATGATATACCAAAGTTGTTGCATCTGTAAAGAATAATGATGTATGTTTAAAGATTTAAATTGATCTTGAATAACCTTTGGGATAGGCAGATAAATGGCAAATGAATTTTAATGATAAAAAGTGTAAGCCTATTTGTGTGTGTTACTTGAATAAAAGATTTAACTATATCATGAATGCCGAATAGTTTAAGTCTTTGAACCAAGAAAAAGACTTGGATATGATGATAAACAGTAGTCTGAAAGTGAATAAACAGTGTATGGAAACAAGGAATAGAAGTAATAAGATTGTAGGTATAATAAATCGCAATGTTCTTTACAAGAGCAAGGAGGTTGTAAATAAGCTGTATAATAGCAATGTAGGCTAGTATTAGTGTATTGTGCAAAGGTTTGTGCCTATTATTTATGAAAAATCATAGTCAATGCTGGAGAAGATTACTGGATAGGTAATATGGATGATATGGGTATTATATAGTGTATTATGACTAAGCCAAATTGGTGGGTTTTTAGCTAGTTATTAAAAGTATTAGTGTTAAACTGCATGCTAGTATGGACAATATTCTAATTAAATACCTGGGTTTTTGCATTTAGCTTAGATATAGTGTTTGCTTTAGGTAGTAGTTGGTTTATATATTATATTGGCTATATTAGCTTGTGCTTTGTGTAGGATATTGACAAGCCTTAAGGTGCAGTGTTGGTTATGAATGTTTCATGAGCATGTGTTTGATGATTGTGTTTGATTGGAAATCTTGATAGCTTCATGTGGCTTCTTTACTGTCTCTGGTATTTTCCTATGTTCCACACATACACACACCTACATACACACTCACATACACACACCCCTACACACACACACACACATCACCCTTCATGCACACACACCTACACACTCATATATATATATATATATATATATATATATATATATATATATATATATATATATATATTATATATATATATATATATATATATATATATATCATATAATATATATATATTTATATATATAGGGTCAGTGTCTAAAGCTACATCATTAACTCGAGAAAACGCCCACCAACCTACCAGTAAAACAAATTATATATTTGGAATCAGTGGAAAATTTTAAGGTGTTTTTAAATTTTTTTTTCTTCATTTATTCGTCGGAAATATTTAAAAAAATTTCCCCATTTAGGGGGCTCGAGCCGATGGGGGACAGAGGGGGGACGAGGTCCCCCCGTCGTCCACCGGGAGGCTGAGAGACCCCGACTCCTGCCATCTTTGTGGGTTACCCTATGGTATTCCTTTAGTTTAAAAAAAGAATAATTTTACTTCCCTTTACACCTTTGGTATTACTTTAACTAAGGAATACCATAGGGTAAACCGCAAAGATGGCAGGAGTCTGGGTCTCTCGGCCTCCCGGTGGACGACGGGGGACTTCGTCCCCCCTCTGTCCC
>JABUQX010082393.1:0-5000 GCA_015478945.1 Trachelipus rathkii | reverse complement strand
ACACATGTTATAAACACACAGACCAACCCTATGGTTTCCATGGGTCAATTTTAGCCCACGCCAATTTTAGAAACTCCATTATTTTTAAAACATATTAACTTTACAGACCTTAAAAGCAGTAATCAGTAAATCAATAGAGGTGTTAACTAACACCTAGGGGGATTAGTAGGCTTGTGTTTTACTGTTTTTACTGCTTTAACTCATGTTTACTGCTTACTCATATGTTTACTGCTTTAACTCACATATCTATTAACATTACATACCTTAAAGTAAACAGTAAATCAATAGAGGTGTTAACTAACACCTAGGGGGATTAGTTTGCTTTTGTTTTACTGTTTTACTGCTTTAACATCATGTCTTTATGCTTTACTCATGGTTTACTGCATTTAACTCATATCGTTTTACTGCCTTTAATCACAATTCTTTCATTTAACATTAATACCTTAAAGCTTCAGTTAATCAGTAAAGTAATGGCAATAGAGGTGTTACCTAACACCAAGGGGGGGGATTAGTATGCTTTTGTTTTACTGCTTTTACTGTTTAACTTCAGTTTTCTTGCTTTACTTTTCTGCCTTTACTGCTTTAACCTTGTCCTGGTCTTTACTAGCGTTTAACTTTTCATGCTTTACTGTTTTACTTTTGCTTTACTGCTTTACTAATATTTTATTAACATTATGTTTTATTTTATATATTTTTATTTTTATATTATTTTATTTATTTATTTTTATTTTATTTATTATTTTTATTATTTTATTTTATGAAAATTTTGCTGAAATTTACTTCATGCTATTGTTTATTATTATATTAGATACACACACACACACACACACACACACACCACACACACACACACACAAACACACAACATACATTACACTATAACCACATTCACTTATGACACCTTATTACACACATTCACTATTGACACTCTACATTTACTCATTAGACGCTTAATTTCACTTATACACATGCGGTCACACACACACATTCACTATGATAACTTATACACACATTCACTGACACTTATACATTTTCCCTTAGACACTTACATTTACACTTAAACACACACACACATTACTTACATCACACAGAATTTACTTACACTCACACGTTTTACTTACACTCACACACAGATTTACTTACACACAGGATTTACTTGCACTTGCAACAGATTTACACAACACACACCACACACACACACACACACACACACACACCACACCACAACACACACACATACACACCCACGCACACTCACTTACACATTTAACGTATAATTTATTAAAACGTACACACATAACGTATAATTTATTAAAACAGTTTATGTTTTAATTAAAACACCGTTACATTCTATATTACTTCATTTCAAATATAACTTAAAATTTTTCAAAGTTTCTTTTAAAACTTCTATAATAAATCAATCATTATCTTTGAGCAAAGAATTTATTATTTCAATGTTGATAATTTCTATTTATAAATATTTTCAGGATAAAGCTTTAAAATAAATTTTACTAAAATTTTATGAAATTTATTTATTTTGATCGTTTATGACCCTTTGGAATTAATCACTATTTTCCAGTAAGGCCAGCCCTGCACCCCTCTACAATCAAGCAATCATGCCACGTTTTGTTTCTATTGACTTATGCTTTACATCATCTTTAGCCATTTAATAAGTTAAAATACAAAATGTTCTTCTCTGCTAAGCATAACATGTATTTATTTAAAATATTCTAAGTTTTCATTTTAAAAATACAATTATTTCACTTACATTTATATAATTCACCGAATGTTATAACTAAAAAATATTTCAAAGTTTTTTTTTAAATAATTCGGGTTTTCTTTATTATTATTTTTATTCATTGTACATTGACAATCCATCACGAAGAAAAAACACAACACCCGCACTCTAACAGATACGAAACTTGACCTCCTCTCTGTAAAAGTTGTTGAAATAATACTTTGTAGTCTAAAATTTAAGGCATCAATCCTTTTTTGTTAACCCCAGGCGATTTAAGCCTAATTCCAGGTAAAAATATTTTCAAACGGACCTTTTTCTGTAAAATGTGGTTCAATAACTACGTTAGCCTAAATTTAGGCCTAAATTAAGGATAAGCCTTTTTGTAGACGGGCTAATTTAATCTAATACCAGGTCAAAAGGTACTTCCCGTATAGACAAGAATCTTGTTATTATTATTTTTTATAATATATTTCAACTGAAAACATGCTGGATCGGAAAGATCCTTTAAGCAGGTAAAAAGGAAATGTTTTCCTTACTTGTGATTGGTAGGGGTAATCCTTATCTCTATATGACCTCGTATGTGATTGGTCGAGAATTATTTTATCGTCTTTTGAAAATTAACTTTGTTCTTTAAACTTGTATTTGAGCAGGTGTGTTTTATTATTTTTTAGACCCAAACTCATTTTAAAATCATAGTCCTTTTTAGCTGTTAAGCGGTGCACAAGTTATCTGATTTGTATTAAAAGTGTTTTATTTTTTACTTAAGTGTTATATCAATATTTATTTAATAAATAGTTACATTGCAGGAATAATTATTTAATTTCACTAGAATGATATAATATTAATTTTACTAGTTCATAAGCTAACCACCAGGGTCTCAGCATGAGCCCACCGCAAAGGCAAAGCCAACGCCCGCCGCCGACGTGCGCGCAGGCCGAATATTTCCGCGTTTCCCGCCGACGCGTACGCCGCCGAGGCGCAATAATTTCCGCTGCGATGAAATATATATATATAATATATATTATATATATATTTATATATATATATAATATATATATATAACTATATATTATATATACTATTGTGTGTGTGGGGGTTGTGAGTGTAAGTTGTCCTATGTGTATTTGATTATTGCGTGGGTGTGTATGGTTGTACAATAATGTGTGGTGGGTGGTGGTGCTGTGTGTGTGTAATCTGTGCTGCAAGTTAAGTAAATCTGTGTAAGTAAATCTCTGTGTTTGTAGTGATAAGTAAATCTGAAAATGTGAAAGTGTAAAGTAATCTGTGTGAGTGTAGTAAATCTGTCGTGTGAGTTGTAAGTGTAATGTACACGATGTCAAGTACGTATGGACATATGTTTATGGTCATAATAGTGATATGGTTGTCTATAAGATATCATATAGGTATCCGCTGATCTTTTTGTAGGTGTCGACTGTGTGACCGCATGTGTAAAGTGTTAATGTAGTGTCTATGGTAAATGTAAAAGTGTCATTAGTGAAGTGTGATAAAAAAGTGTCATCTGAATGTGTGTATATGTTGGTAGTGATGTGTGTGTTATGTGTGACTTGTAAGTGTGTGTGTGCTGGTAGTGTGATGTGTGTGTGTGGTTGTGTTCAAATAATAATAACAAAGGCATGAAAGTAAAACACTAAAGTATAATAAATAAAATAATAAAATATAAAATAATTAATAAAAATAAATAAAATTATAAAAATAAATAAAAAAGTATTTATAAACAAATTAACTAATGTTAATAAAAATATCAGAGTTAAAGCAGGAAGACTATCCATGCGAAAGCTTAAAACAGTAAAGCAGAAAGTCTAAAGCAGTAAAACAGAAAGTTAAAGCAGAAACATGAGTTAAAGCAGTTAAACATGAGTTAAAGCAGTAATAAAGCAGTAAAACAAAAAGCATACTAATCCTCCCCCCCCTTGGTGTTAGGTCACCCTCTATGTGTGATTTACTGATTACTGCTTTAAGGATGTTAATGTTAATGATTATTGTGAGTTAAAGCAGTTTTAAAACATATCTGAGTTAAAGCCAGAACATCGAGTTTTTTAAAGCAAGTTTAACATGAGTTTAAAGCCAGTCAAAACAGTAAAACAAAAGTACTATCCCCCTAGGTGTTAGGTAACACCTCTATTGATATTGATTACTGCTTTAGGTATGTAATGTATAGTAGAGTTTAACAGCAGTAAAACATTAAGTTTAACAGTAAACATGAGTTAAAGCAGTTAAAACAGTAAAACAAAAGCGTACTAATCCCCTAGGTGTTAGGTAACACCTCTATGGATTTACTGATTTTGCTGCTTTAAGGTCTGTAAAGTATATTGTTTTTAAATAAAAATGTTTAAGTATTAAAATTAGGATGGGCTAAAATTGACCCATGGAAAACCAAAGGGTTGGTCGTGTGTTTATACATGTGTATAAGTGTAAATGTAAAAGTGTAAGTGTCTATGGTGAGTGTAAGTGTCATACGTGAATGTGTGATATAAGTGTAGTGGGTGTGTGTATGTCGTGTATGGTCGTGTGTTTGTGACCGCTTGTGTATAAGTGTAAATGTAAGTGTCTTATGGGTAAATGTACAGTTGTCATAGTGAATGTCGTGTATAAGTGCATTAGTGAATGTGTGTCGGTATTAAGTGTCATAGTGAATTGTGTGTGTTGTGTGTTGTAGTATAAGATTTAAGTGTGTACTGTGTATAAAGTATAGTGTGTTGTGTGTGTGTGTGTGCGTGTGTCTTGTTATGTGTGTGTGTGTGTGTGTTGTGTGTGCATATAATAAAATAAGTTAGGATAGATCCATACAGGTCAGGTTCCTTATAATTGAACCCATGTTTAGCAGACAGTACACCTACCAAGGCTAGGCAATCGGTATATGACAGGGTCAAGGCTGAAATATCAAGGTTGTAGGGGCACTTGTAGGCTAGGTATAGGTGTACGCTAGGTGAAGGTTGGGTGGAGTCTAGGTGTAGGTGTAGGTGAAGGCTGGTGGAGGTTAGGTTAGGTAAGGTCAGGTTAGGTGCAGGTTTAGGCTAGGTGTAGGCTGGGTATAGGGTATCCGGCAAGGTCAATGTCGAAATATCATGGTCAAACAAGGTTAATATATATATATATTATATTATATATATATATAGTATATATTATATATATATATTATATATATATATATATATAATTATATATATATATATATATATTTATTATATATATATATACTACCTCTCTCTCTCTCTCCTCTCTCCCTCCTTCTCATCTCTTC
>JABUQX010082392.1:17500-20000 GCA_015478945.1 Trachelipus rathkii | reverse complement strand
ATCCTGTAAAATATTTAAACTGTGTAGTTTAGTTCAAGATGAGGTGTTATTAAAGGTCTAGACCAGTATTTTTCAAACTGGGGTGCGCGTACCCCTTGGGGTGAGTTTTGATATACCAGAGGGTGCGTGACAGCCTTAAATTTTATTTTTTAGTAATTTTTGCTTTGTGGAAAGAAAATATCGAAGTCGAAAGTTTGGAAATCTTTCCTATTTTGAATGTAGAAAATTGTAGAAAATCAAATAAAATTGTCAGGAAAAGGACACATTTATCACACACCTGACAAATTTGAGAGAAGAATTTTTAAAAATTTTAATAACCTTCCAAGTGACGATCTTGATTGGGTCTTATATCCAATTCAAGGAGAACAATAAACTCAAACATCTTCATATTACCTTCCAAGAACAGATGATTGAAATAAAGTAAGATACAAATTTAAGAAGTACTTTTCATGAAACAGCTTTGTCAAATTAGTGGTATGGATTGAAAAATGAATATCCTAAATTAGCACAAACTGCAAATAATTCCTTGCTTATATTTGGGTCAACATATTTATGCGAGCAAACGTTTAGTGCTATGAAAGATCTTAAGACAAAAAAAAGAAATAAAATAAACATTAAACCAAAGCTAAGAATTGCTGTTTCTATTTGTCCAAACACACATCCCATTATATTAATTAAAAATTTAAAATATATATATATTATATATATATATATATATATATATATATATATATATATATATATATATATAATATACATATATAAAATATTTAAAATATCTATGTATATTATTATATATATATATATATATATATATATATATATATATATATATATATATATATTGTGAATGGATATGGGTGCATGGAATCTATTTTTTATTCTTGGAGTGTGCCACTGAAAAATGATTGAGAACCACGGGTCTAGACGGGGACTTAAACAAAACACTCGATTCAGCCCTCACTTATTGATTTAAAGGGCTTCTGTATTGAAAAATTGTTATTTAAGATTTTAAACACTTCCAGTTGTACTAAATTTGTTCTTTTTTTGAGGTTTTAAAATGGGAGTGAAAACTTTCCTCTTACGAAGTTGTTAAAGCTATGCTTCATGGAATCCTTAAGATTACATATGCTATAAATTCACGTTAAATATGAAAAGATTACATTTCTACATTCTGCTAAATTTACTTTCCTGATCTATATATATTAGTTAGCTTATTTATAAAATTGTTTGATTTAGATCAAAACCAAATTCAAAATAGTTAAATTTTGCATTTAAACCGATTGCCCGTGAATTAATAGCCTAAGTCCTATGGTTATACTTTTATTTTAGTATTCTTTATTTTAATGAGAATTTAAATTATAAAGATAAAAAAATAGACTTCAAAGTCCAAGATGCCAAAGTAACATTCAAGAGATAGAAATACGTCTTTATTGGTTTTTGGCCTCAATTTTACTTCTATGTCATTGTGAAGCAAAGCAAGTCTAAGGCCATGTTAACCATAGCGTTCAATTATCATATTATTGACAAAAGATAATGCGACAAGAAATTTTGGATTTCAATTTTATACACCATAAAATCCTTCTTTAAAAAAATTTTTTTAAAAAAAAAAAAACCCTGGTTTTTTTTTCTTTTATCTTAAGAGTAAATAATAAAACAAACCTAATCGGTTTTTGGACAAAATAGCAGTATCACCAATAAGCATCCTTATTATCTCTTGATCTCAGGTTCCTGTAAATGTGAGAAAACTTTTGATTTTTCTCTTCCTTATGTATGTCTCCGTTTGCTACAAATAATGTCAAAGGTTGGAAGGAATCTTTTTATTCTAAACTTGCTGCTCAGTAACGCAACTAACTCATAACCCTGGCAAAAATAGTGCAATTTTGATTACTTGTTCCCCTTTTATTATACTATTTTTCGAAAAAAAATTATTTGTTGTAACGCTAATTAAACTACTTTGAATAAATATTTAGGAAAGCAGTTGTTATTCTTCAGTCTAAATGTAATGTAATCAGGCATTAAATCTATATAGACTTCATGAAGCCACTCTGTGTCTACGTCTTTTCAAATTGTCATTCTTAGAAAAATTAGCGAATGCAAAAACTTTAAAATTTTGAAATTTAAAGTTTAAGCAATTATTATATTTTTAAAATTTATAATTATTACAAGGGGAATAGTATATGTATATATATATATATATATATATATATATATATATATATATTATAGGTATGTGATAGTGTTTTTTATATATATATAATATAGATATATATACAATATATAAATAGATATATATATATATATATATATATATATATATATATATATATATATAATAGAGGTGTAGCGGATAGTGATTTTTCACTATCCGCGGATGCGGATGCGGATAGCTAAAATCACTATCCGCGGATGCGGATGCGGAAGCGGATAGTTGTTAAGTTTTTTAGAGTTTTAGACACATGGCACATTCATATATATATATATATATATATATATATAT
>JABUQX010082392.1:0-7500 GCA_015478945.1 Trachelipus rathkii | reverse complement strand
AAAGGGAAACAAGCCCTAAGAGAGAGAGCAATACAGTACCGAAGATAATTGGTCATATCCATCGGAATAGGCAAAAAGCCGCGCATAATGAAAGCGGATCAGACCGCGAGGTGAAAGAGACCTCAGGTGAGAGAAAGCAGGAGAGAAATTTTCGCAAGAAAGAATTGCGAGAAGGTGCCGTACCAAATGCTGGTACCATATAATGTGTACCGTCTGTAGTAGAGTAGTGTCATCATAGGTAAAACACATAACACTCTACTTAACCATATTTATATAGTGTACTTATTTAATTTTTATTTAATATTTAATTAATATTTATTTAAAATAATAAATATTTTTATTTTACATTCTCTCAAATTTTAATATTTATTTAAAATATTTTTTATATATATACTCTCAAATTTTTAAATTTTTATTTAAAATATTTTTATTTTATATTCTCTCGTATTTCTAAATCGTGAGCTGCCAAAATTCTAAGGTACGAATTTAAGCTCAAGGATATAGTTACCTGCCAAAATTCTAAGGCACAAATTTATGCTTAGTTGCTAAGTATAGCTAATCACGGTTAACGTAGATTTTAAAAGGAAATAGCTACGACATATTTTAGCTAAATTTTACTTGTATTTATTTATATACATTTATATATAAAGGATTGCCTAAAAGATAGTAATAATTTATTTACAAAAGATTGCCGAAAATACGATATCAATTTATTTGCAAAAGATTGCCTAAAAATAAAATATTAAATTTTATATTTATATAGAAGGCATTTAACATATTATTAACGTACTAACACAAAGAATTAGAGTCACTGTATTAATTTATACAGAATGCCGAAATATTAATTATCATATACATATATAAAAATATATATATATATATATATATAAGTATAAATATATAATATATATATATATATATAAAAAAATAATATATATATATATATATATATATATATATATATATATATATATATATATATATATATATATATATATATATATATATATATATATATATCAGTACTAAATATACATACATAAAAATTTTGTCTAAGGCATTTAGTGTCAGTTTACGTACATAAAAGAAATTGCCATTAAAATATTATTAATTTAATAATATAACTGCGGTATCAGTGTCAATTTATATATATATAATGTTAGTGATGTACGGTAATACATATTTACCTAACCTTCTATCACACCTGAGTATATCATTTACTAATATTATATTAAATTGTTTACTTTACTTATACAAGTACCGAGAAATTAATATTAATTTATTTATTTATTAATTTATAACCCCCAGAGAGTGCTTTAATTTTTAATTAGGGGCATGCGTTGTTTTCTATATGTTAACATACATACATAATTATATATATAATATATATATATATATAATATATATATATTTATATATATAGATATATATATATATATATATATGTATTATATATATATATATATATATATATATATATATATATATATATATATAAAGTGTCTAATATATAAAAAAAATTAAGAATTTTAACATAAAGTGCCAAGCTTATGTAACGAGAAAATTATTTATTTAACAAATACAATTTATAATTAAGTGTGTAGGTATACACGTAAAACGTGTGTGTACATTTGTTAGGTAATAATGACCCTATGTTTGGTGTCAATATATGGATAGAAGGAATCCAGAATTGTCGGTAACTTTACCGAAAGTTGTGGAGTGTTTGACAATCAATTTAGTAATCAAGCGCTCTGCACCCGCTATTGGCAAGGGCGGTACAAGCTATAAAAGGAAATACCTTTAGGTTTAGCTGAAGTCAAGATTCAAGGCTAAAAGGTGTTATTAAGAAGGGCAGTGGACCAAACTTCAAAAGGAAATTGGACAGTCATTTTGGAAACTTTGAAAAGCCTAACCTAGTACTAATATCGCTAATAACCCATGATCGGGACTACCAAGCTTAGATATTCTGGATGTAGTGAAGTGATTCGAAGGACAATCCATCAAACAAAAGGAAGTTGCGGGAATGTACCCGTAAGACGTCATCGATCAAATAAGGATTGGAATGATGCCAAGGTGACTGAAAACCGTCACTCTTGCGCCTCGTAAATTGAAAGGATTGATTCCAGCCACTTCTTAACTGTGGAAAACCGTACAGATAAATAGAAATATTATAGGATTTTTGTTCTGTTTGTTAAATCAGAACAAATCTGGCACGAATAGCAGATAGGCACAAACGCATTAAAGCATAGAGCCAATTAATAGCTCAAATCAGAAATAATAGATTTCGAAGGCGATAAAAATAAAAAACCATAGTTATGGAGAACACTTTATTTATGCTAACCGCTTAAAAACTTATATTAAATTATTTTAGTAATATATATATATATTATATATATATATATAATATATATATTATATAATATATATTATTATATATATATATATATATATATAATATATATATATATATATATATATTATATATATTATAATATATATATATTATATATATAAATAAATATATTTATTCACTTTCGATTGAGCATTGCTTACATAGTTCAGTAAAGGAACTACTATGGAAAGAAAGTTGATTAGTAAATAGATGTGGCTAGAGGCTCAGCAGCATTTAAATTTTTAAAGTTCAGGGAAGAATAGAAAAATAATTTTAGAACATAAATGAATTGGTGCAGCCATAGTTAAGTTCAGGAAACCCCAAATCTTATATACTCGGATGCGGAAGATTTGAAACATTATTGATTTTTTTTGAAAGCATTTAAACTGTATCATATAAATAGCTTTTCCATTCTTTTTGATATATGCCAGTAAAGAGAGGTATCTGGACCGCCTCGAACAATATCGCAAGATGTTTTTGTAGGTGATCTGTAATGTTATAAAGTCTCAAGAAAGACCGCCTCGAACGTTCATGTGTGATGTTTTTGTAGGTGACTTGTACGATTATATAAAGTCTCCAGAACTCCGGATTTATTCGTAAACTCGTGAGGACAGTACCGATGAAAAACTCAGACACTTTTGAAGGAGATTCTGAGGATAATAAGGCATTAGAAAACATGCTGTAGGGCCACCTATTCAAAATTGTAAATTTCTAGGTGAAGGGGTCACGAAGATTGATTCCAATTGCAAGTTAATACCTGATTAGGTTCGAGGAAGGACAAATGTTGTCCCACCTTAGCTCACTTACCTGTAAGACAGAGAGGTAAAGGATTTACCATCTGTGAAAATGTACGTCAGGAATACGGTTGAACACTGGATGTGGAGACATCACCGAATCCTGTATGGCTGAGAATGAGCATTACTTGCAACCCTTTGGTAAATATACAAAGGATGAAATAATTCCGTCCCGAGCGTGCATAGTCATTCAAATGGGAATGAGTGCAGCTTACACTGGTAAGGGCCTCAGTTATAAGGAACTGTTGGAGTCCGACCTCTCCGATTGATTCAGATATCTTGATTCTGATAAGGAGATAAGGGAATGGTCCATTCGATTATGATCACAAGTGTGAACTAGAATGATGAGGTACGTAGAGAGAAGGTACCGAAAGCTGTAAGGATCATACTGCTTTACGCATAATGATGTGTAGAACCTCTTGTAGAAGAAAGAGTAGACGTAGGAAGTACGAGATAAAGAAAACTCGGAAAATACGCTGATCCAAATTGATGATAGTCTCTGTAAAGAAACTTCATCGCACAACTCTAATGTACTTAGGGTAAACGTTAATGACACTATGACGTACAAGTGTCCACCATCTTTAAAAGTCGCAAGTATCATCGCGCATATGAGCAGAAGATATAGAGTTAATAGAAGAAAAGGAAGACTGGAAAAGCCCGAAAGCGAAGCTGCATGACAAGCATAAGCGAATTTATCTTTTCTTCGGGTACAGAGATTAAAAATGCTCGCCTTCCAGCTTATTCTAATTCTTATATGAAGCAAAGTTCTTCGGACTCATCTGATTGATATATTGGAGGTATTCAAAAGAATGAAGCTAAATAATTGTGGAAAAGAGAAGGACAGAGGTAAAAGACTGTTGACAAACATCCATTGTCACTCTTATCGAAGTAGTAACTTCAACTCTAAAGCTCTCACTATAACACAAGCATGAAGCTGAATACGCAAATTGATGACCTCACAATACAACAATCAAAAGTTTCATCTGATCATACCAACCGCCTATCTTTGTGAACAAAGAAAGAACAAAATCCAAGAAATTGTGAGCGAAGTACAAGCAAACGATTTCAAATTTGGTACAGGGGTCAAAATCCCGAGAGGTGTAACTCTAGTTTTGTCTTTCATGGCGACACGAGATTATGGTGCACGGTTTATTTGTTGATTCAGAAGAATACAGATGAATGCAGGTTATAATGTAAAGAAACAGTATTGAACACATGATGCATAGAAAAGGGCATAAAGAAACAGTTAGAAAATGCCATTTAAATTCATACAGAATATCACCAAAACCCTGCAGAATTACAACAATAAAGAACGATATCAGCAGATCACACATTAAGATACTTTTAATAAATAAAGAAGCCTTCAAAGCAGAAAGAAATTAAATAGAGAAATCAGTCCATGAAAAGGGTTATTGAAAATAAATTTCTTTAATGTAGTCTGTTATGTAGCTCCTGGCTTAACGAGGGGGAAAGACAGGCAGATGGGCGGGGAGATTATCGCAAAATAACACTCACATTGGATACAGTAGAAGTATAAATAATGATGTTTAAAAAGAAATAGAACTGTTAAGAAGAAAATAACAGAACAAAAATGATAATTTTTTAAAATAAGCTCACCCAAAGGGATAGAATGAGCACATCAGTCAACTGTCTGGTTCCAATATGAAGAAAGCCTTTATATATATAAATAAAGATATATGAGTTTTCTTCATATGATAACCTCTCAGTATTATCCAGCGGATCAATTAATCTTAAAGACATGGAACCAGGTAACAGTACATCACAGTTTTATCCATCGGATCAAATACAAATGGATCGGGAAGAAAGAATGATAGATTTAATATTTAAGGTAACCATAAAAGAGACCTTAACTATCTCACTGATAATTGGTGAAACATAGAAGAAACATTTTGCTAAGAAGTTCAACAAGAAATACAGATATGAGTAAACTCATAGGAAAATCTTAAAGAAAAGATTGATGGCGAAGAAGCCAGAAGCACCATATTACAGGATCAATAGGATCGTCAGAACATACTAATCTGAAATTTGACATTGTTGAAGGATACGAGAAAGTGCACGTTCAACTATCCAGATACATTGCTTCAAATGGAAGAAGGAACCAAATAATAACAAAAAGAAGTTATAGCAATAAAGCTTAATTTCGCAAATATCTTCTACTGATATACTTCAAAACGCTTACATATAGGAACTGACTTTACAACTATTTAATCTGATAAATTTTTAAGAATATAAGGAAAGATATAGATGGATTCAGGACAAAGGTAGTATAGCAATGTAAAGTCGAAACATCTTTAGGAAAGAAAAGAAGGAACCATTGATTCAATACTTTAAAAGTCATAAGAAGACATAATGCTGACAGCAAGAGAAGGAGACTTAAGAGGCCCTAAGAAGGCTGCGGAAGCAAGCATAAGCCAATTACCCTTCTGAAAGGCAATAGAGTTGTAAAATCTCCGGAAAAGTGATTCCACTCTTATTTCTCTAACTCTGTTTGAAGCTAAAATCTTCCAATAAAGTAGACTAAATAATAAAGAAAATAAATTTAGAAGAAGGAAGTGTGATTCTGGTAATAGAAAGCAAAGCAAGCTGCTCCACAAAAGCAAGATCGTTCTATATCAAAAGGCTGATTCACAAAAGTAAGAACACATTTAGAAATTAAACAAGTAAGTTTATACAACTTCAAAGTTTGGGGATTCTAATGAGATTGAATTTAGAGTACCAAAAGTTTGAAGTCGCATATAATTTAAAGAGCATCATGTACAGCCTAATTAGATTAGAAACAAGGGTAAATATAAGTAATATTTTAGTCATCAAACTAAAGCAGAAAATCGTCTTGTAATTTAATAGAGAAGAATTTCTTCTCTAGTAAGATGATTAGAAGTATGCATCAGATAAGAAAAACATTTAAAAATGTACCATTAGGTAAACACTAGAGATTCATTTATAACTTTTATAGTGAAGATGCTATATTTACATAATCTACATTATTATTTTTACATTTACAGATATCACATACAGATATCACAATACAGTAATCTGTTTAACATTTTTGTTTCGCATAATGACCCAACGTATAAAAGATAGCAATTTTAAAGATAATTTATCTTATTAACGTAAATATGAGCGATAGTTCGAATAAAATAATATTTGAATTTAAATAATATTTGATCAATGCATAATAAATGTCTAGTGTAAGTCATAATGACCACATAATTCTCATTTTTCAACGTCAAATATGATCATTAAACACGATGACACGCATCAAGTTTTAAATAGTATGAACATTACATTGTCACCACTAGCTGATTTTAACGTATCACATTAAACTTATTTAATTGCATACAAAACAAGGTTACAGACTTATCATTAGTCATTACAAATTACTTGTAACGTTAAAATGTATGAATGAAAGAGTTAGCATGTCAATACAGTACAAAAGGGTCAGGTAACGGTAATTTAGTTTGACCTACATACCACGATTTGCTATTTCATTAAAACAACAACATTTAAATACTTCACGTTTAAAGTAAAAATCTCTTACATGTAAATCTCATAAACGTAATACTAGTATACAACTATACATTCATAGATGTAAATTATGAGATATACATAAGATGATTCATATGTGGGCATTGCATACATATTTGAAAGTAATACTTACATATGGAGCATTATGTGTATATGCAAACGACATGGAAACATTTATTCATTAATTGTCTTCACAAAGCAACAGACACAATACATAATAGGTAACTTACATACACCGAAGATTTATGTTAGTCTTGTTACACTTAGTTTAAACTTTCGTCCAGTCATAAGTGAATAACATAACATTTCGTCCAGTCATGTATTAATAACATAACATTTTATAGCATAACAGTTCATGTTCCTAAATAGTTAATCACGTTTAAATACCTAGATACACCCAATATTTAATGTTTAAATTTTATTTAAATAAATTTTATTCTTTCAAGCAACAGTAAACATTAAAGGGTGTAAAAGGATGATTGTGGAATAATGGTGTGCATATATAATACGTTGTTTATTTATTTATTTTCACACACGCACACAAAATTTTGTTATATTTTTCTTATATAGCTAAAAATATAAATTTTGGTAATATGGTAATATACTCTTATAATAACAGGAGTACCTAAGAAAACTTATTTAAATTTTTTTTTTAGGAATTTATATTTTATTTATTTACTAATCCTAATTTAAAACTTTTTTTTTACAGAATTTCTCTGAAGTAAGTGTACTATCAGGGAACATTAGTGTATTATTTTACAGATATTC
>JABUQX010082391.1:0-17500 GCA_015478945.1 Trachelipus rathkii | reverse complement strand
AAAAATACAACTAAAAAAAAAAAAATAAAAAAAAAAACAGAAAACAAAATGAAAAATTAAAAAAAACATTGTATTTTAATCAAACTCGTGTTAATTTGCGCGCCCGCGACACTGCCCTTGGTGGTTTATTTATCTGGTCCTGCGTGATAACTAATAAAAGATTTTATATTTTGCAGGTGCCCCCCGCGCCGAGTTCTAAACCGAAAAGTCTTCTCAGTCTTCTAAGAATTCATTTGCTTACTAGAGTATATAATAACCAAATTTATATATAAATTTATTTTTCCAAACATTCAATTAGTGAGGTATTTTTTTTTGTCTCGATTCTTAAGCGCTCTTTTGAATTTTTATGAGACTTTCTTTACAGAGAATACCCAGACTTTATTCTACTTGATTTTTGATGAATCTTATTATTGTTTATGGTATAAATATTTTATTGAAGAATAATATAAATAAAAAAACTTTTTTTGAAATTATGAAAATTAAAAAAAAATAAGGGGAAAAATAGTGAAAAAAATGAGCTATACAAAATAAACAATACGAATAAAATACCTCCATGTTACAATTTTTATAATAAACCATATATAAATTATATATATTTATTTATATATATAATTATAATAATATATAAAAAGTGAATTATACAAAAAGCGCATTTTCGTTTTAAGAGATTTCTGGCCAGTCAATATAACTTACATTTTACAGTTTTTAAGAACTGCCATAATTATATCTCTTGATAATTGTTGGCAAGACCAGAACAGTCTGTGAATGAAGATTCTCTTTAATTGGCAGGATATAAGAGTTGTTTCTTTTTTGTGATATTACTCATATGTAAATACAGTATATAAATTTTTTGTTTAGATTTGGATAAAAAGAATCTACTGTTCAGTCCTTATAATTTGATCAATAATGACAATTTATGTAAATTATTTTTGTTTTTTTTTTTTCTCGACTTATTTAGGACAAGAGCACTTTTTATAGACTTCTTGTTGATCAATTTAAATGTTTAAAAATATATGGTTGATAAATTTTTATAATAAAAAGTGGAATATTATATAAGCATAAAAACACGCTTCGTTATGGTTTTGAAATAATGAAACGAAGAATATGGGAGACGAGTGGTTTTGAATTGAAATGAGTAAAACGGATTCAAAACACCAAAAAGAAATACCTGTTAAAAGATGACTAAGAGTAGTTGAATTTCTCCCGCATATACTTTTTTGATGATAGGGAGAACAGAGAAGAAAACAGTGCTTGCGCGTATTGTGCCTCAAAAGTTTTTGGCACCATGAGTGTGTGCAGGAATCCAAAGTAAGCTCAAAGGCACCATAGAAGAAACCAATCATTCGTTGATATTGATTGGTAAACCCAAGGTTTTTTTTTTTGATAGGAAGGCAAAAAGGAAATAAAACAACTAAAAAGAATACTTTATCTCGGTCAAACGGTACAACTTTCAAAGTAATGCTTTTGCTGGGTCATTGATAAAGGTATGCATATAGGAATAGCCGCGGAAATGTTAAAAACAACCCACACCAACCGCAGAGGATGCTAAATTCTACCTTGCTGCAGGTGATTTTAGTGAACATTTAATGTTTGGTGAGTTGGCAGGGAGTAAATAGGCAACTTTTTCAAGGGTTCCTTTGTCGACTGGAAAATTTATTAGTCAAAGTAATCCCCACTATTGGCGGAGATCTACGAAAAATGATTCAGTAGATTTGAAAAAATAAAAGAAATGAACTTGGTGCTGCAATTTAGTATGAAGTTTAGTGGATAATAGATGATAAGGATGCTCATCGAATTTGTATGTTGCGGTTCCGTAGACGGTTCTATGATAATATAGAAGATCTTCATTTTTTGTAAAAGTATTAATGCAAGTACAAAGTTCAAGACTTGTTTTTGAGATCTTAGATTCATTATAATGATAAAAATTGAATAATAAATTGGAAAACCAAAAAATTAAATAAATCTTTAATTTTATTTATAGAAAAGAAGTTTTCAATTTTTTAATAATTTTTAAAAAACAAGGACTAGTCGAATCCTACATTTTATAAAAGTATGTGTGGCAAATTGATGCATAATGTATTGACATGTACCAGACTGGTGGCCCGTTATAATGTCCGCTGGTTTTCAGCCGTACTTCAATATATGTGAATTACAAGCTTTATTACGTTAAAAAAGCCCCACTATAAACATTAGTGGACACATGTTGTAATCATTCAAACAAAGAAGCTCTCGCATCAGAGAACTTGAGTATTCCACTCAAGATGGTTTTAGAGTACTTAGTAGGTAAACTTAGTAAAATGTCGTAAATTTATTTTAAAACTAGACCAATGAAAGCTAGTTTTCAAAAAATGTTAGTGTGAGAAGTCAGCTCCTGATGGTGCTGTCACAAGTCTTTATTATTATTGTCCCATTCGCGATGCTCTTCGCGATGGTGTCAATTAATGTACTTGTGAATCGTACATTTGATTGTACGCGAAGAAATTAAAAATCTTTTCTTGAAGAAAGAGTTAAAAACGTTCATATGGAAATGTTAGGTTATTGTTGAGTGATTTTTTTTGGTGAAGCTTCTATACGTTGTGTGTGTATATCTTTTAAGTTAATATGCGCTTGGAATCTCTCTCTAAACAAGGTGTGGAAAATGCGCTATTCTTGAAGGATGGCTAGAAAATTTTTTTGTGTACTTTCATTTAAAAAAAAACTATTAGAGCTGCGGAATAGAAAATAAAAGATCCTGACCCAGACTGTTTCCCCTGCTTGCAGCAGTTTGCAACTTCAAGTGAAATTGATCTTTCTGACAGCATAAAATGTCTGTTTGATTTTTATATAGAAGTGCTCAATTATCAAACATATCGTATTTTGAAAAACCATTTTATGAAGATTGTAAAAAAGTTAAGATTGATAAGTTTTCATGGATACAAGATACTCATTCAGATCCAAAGCTCCACCTGAATGTACTTCTGTGGAAGAAGAGAACTCTTATTGAATCTGTCTGCGACAAATACATTAAAAAAATTTTACAAGCAGGGCTTGACTGACTTATGGATATATCCATTAAAAATAAATATGAATATCGCTCCTAAGTTGTTAAAGCTACTTCGAGTTTATAATTACCCATTTGATAAAACATTCATATTTATTTCTTAGCAGACGGGATTTTCTTAGCAGCAGCTGTCATAAAAAGCAAGTATACATCGAAAAAAGTAAATGGCTAGGAGAGTAGAACAGGAATATAAAGGTGGCTGTCTTCCAGTTTTAATTCCTAGTATTTTTAAAGAATGTGCAGTGAACTCAGGCTTCTATCCATCACCACTAAAACACATTTGCTTATCATAGTACTGCCAGGTCAGCCTAAAGTATTGTAATCTTTATGCCATTATATATATATATATATATATACTATTATATAATAATATATATATTTATTATAAATTATATTTATATATATATATATATATATATATATCTATATATATATATATGTTAGATATATATCATATGGGTGCCAACGCAATAATTTTCTTGATGAAAGCTATGGGTGGCCTTGACCGAAAAGTTTGAAAACCACTGCCTTTAGCACTTAATTTTTATCCATGCTGATTTGGCCGAATGGATTTTAAAGAAGTGTTTATTGTATTGTATATATATAATAGTATAGTAGTGAATATAATAATATAATATATATATATAAATATATATATATATATTATAGTAGATATATATATGATATATAATATATACTATAATAAATAAACTATATATATATAATATCTATAATATATATAATTAATATATATACTATAATAATATATATATATATTAATATATGCTATATATATATATACATATTATATATAATATATATATTATATATTATATAATAATATATAAATAAATATATTATATAATAATTATATAGGATATAAAAATTGTGTACTAATATTTATAGATATAATTATTTCATTGATGGAAAGTTTTATTTTTTCAGATTTATAGATAAATTGAGCAAAAAGAGCTGTCGCATATACAGGTGGTGACACTGAGGTCATAGAAGGGGTTGTGTTATTAAATATAATATTTAATTATCTGATGGTTAGTTAGGTCAGTGGTTCCCAATCTTTTATTAGTGGCGCATTCCCAAGAAAAAAAATAGATTCCATGCATCCCTATCCTTTCACAATATTTATTAAATATTATACTATATATAAATATATATATATATTATAAATAATAATATATATATATATATATATAATATATATATAAATATATATATATATATTATATATATATATAATATATATTATATACATATATATATATATTATATATATAGAATATATATATATATATATATAATATATATATATATATATATATATATATATTATTATAGTATATGTATATAAATTTGTAATATATATTATTAAATCAACATAATATATATATATATACATTTTTTTTCACAAACTGCTAAAAAACTCTCACAGTTCAGAAAATATAAAGAATCATTTATTCTCTCCTTTATCTCTCTTGGCTGTTTAGCTAAAGCAATGTGTTTAACACATAATCTTGTGTGTACCTTTCTGAACGTAATGATGGTCCAGTAAAAGATAAACCTATTTGGAAAAGAATACTTTACTTTCCCAGAGGCTAATCTCTCGCTCACATCTTGCGTTTCTTTATACCATATAGTGAGTGTTTCTCGGTAGGTTTCGAAGCCTTCAAAAGGAGAAATAAAATTCTTTTATATTTTCACTGAAACTGTAACACTTGTTTCAGTATCTAGACACAAGTTGAAAAAATGAATATTGAAATACATCATCCTTCTGTAGTGGTGACCCGAGTGTATTTCAAAAATGAACCTGTGAGCCGGGAAAGCCTCTGGGAAGTAAGATATTCTTCCAAGGGTTTCTTTTAGCTCAATCGTGGTTCAGTGGTTATAAAACACTGCATTCATATACCGAGACAATGCGAGGCTCGAATCTATCTCGAGCCCAAAAGGATTGTAATTTAAAATAGATTCGTTGTGAGTAATTATACCCTATTATATTATATATATATATAGTATTTTATACTAATATATATAATATAATTAAGTATATATATATTACAATATAGTAGCAATAATAATATTGTAATTATATAATAAATATAGTATATATATTATATAGATATATACTATATATAATATATATAACTAGTATATATATATATAAATATATTATATATATATATAATAGTTAGTAATATTATATATAGTATAGTATATAATAAGTATTATATATATTTAGGATAGTATATATATATATATTATATATATGAGTTTATAGTATTGTATATATTATATTTAATATGATATAAGATAGTGTATTATACATCAGTTACAGTGTTTTATAAGTAATATAGAATTAAAGTAGTATATATATAATTATATAGTGATAGTTTTTGTTTTTTTTTAGGTAGAATATAAATTTTATGAATATAGATAATATACATATATATATATATATATATAAATACTCCTATATATATACTATACTATATATTACTTATATATATTATATATACTACTATATATATTATCAGTATTTTATTTATTTTATATATATTTTTATTAAAATAAATATATATATTATATCAAATATATTATATAATATAAAAATAATGTAATGACAATAGACAGCGCTTGACAATAAGTCTTATTTAAATTTAGAACATTCTTTGAGTATGTATAGTGCCTAGAAGAGACCGCAATTTCATAGCCCTGGTTCAATGGTTATTGTTACTTCTCTTTTTTGTCTCAAGATCTGTCATAGCACTAAACGTTTTTGCTTGTCATAAATAAATATGATATGCCCAAATAGGGGCAAGGAATTAATTGCAGTTTGTGCTAATTTATTATATTCATTTTTCAATCATACCACCAATTTTGACAAAGCTTTTTCATAAATAAGATACCTATAAGTATAGCATCTTTCCACTCAATTTCCCATACACTATCTAGCTAGCTTACTATAATAGTGGATATGATTAATTCGATAGAGATGTTTGAGTTTATTGCTCTCATTTGGATGTGATTTAGAGGACAAATTAATCAAAATCAGTTTTTCAGCTTGGAATACTCTAAAATTTTTGCATAAATTAAACATTGGCGTCTTTTCCTGCCCGTTAACATTAACACTGCTGATGACACTTAGATGAGTAAATGATGAGTAAGTTTTTCAGGTACCATAAATAGATACATATAAAATGTGAATAATAAATAACTGTTCATGTATTCGTGTGCCCATTGGTGTCATGGAGCCAACAAAATTGACCAATTAGACTTAAAAAATATGACCAGTCCGTGCACGGGTCTTGCGTATAATTTTCTTGGTTGAAATTTTTGTGAAACACAGTGTTTTAAAAGTTATACTAAAGAAAAATAAAATTAAGTTCTTCTTCACTTGATCGCGCACGATCCTCTGTCGTATTGTGAGAGACGCACAACCAGATTTTGGTATAAATCACTGAGTCAGAGGGGGAGTAAGAGCAAATGAAATAAAAAAAATATGGGTGGGTTCGGGTTTTTCTAAAGCGAAGAAGTATTTAGTGGATAAACATAAAGAGCGCAGAATGCAGCTCCAACTAAAGACAATATAGGCGAAAAACTCTGCAAAAAAAAAGTTAAAAGTTAAGAATAAAAGTTTGAAATTTCAGGAAGTGGATATTGTAAAAAGATAAAATGAATTATATTATTATTGATTAATGAAGTAAACTCCAAATGATCTCCAGAGAAATGACCTTAGATGAGGGAAAGGGCCAAAAAAACTAACAGTACATTTTACTTCCAATAATAATTGTAATAAAATAATAATTAATAATAATTTATAAATAAATAATAAATAATAATAATAATAATTAATAATTTATAAATTAAATAAAAATGCAAATAAATAATAATAAGTAAAAAATAATAAATAATAATAATAATAAAATAATAATTATTAAACTATATAATATATTTAATAAATAATAATAATAAGGTAATAATAATCAATAATCAATAGTATATAATAATACATATAATAAATAGATAATAATAATAACATTAATAATAATTTAATAATAATAATAATTAATAGATATATAATAATAATAATAATATTAATTTATTAATAATAATACATTAAATAATAATATATATATATATAATTACTCAATTAAATAATAATAATAATATATAATATATATATAATATATAATAATAATAATAAGTAATAATAATAAAATAATAATAATATAATAATTAATATATAATAGTAATAATAATAATAATCATAATAATAGTAATAATAATAATAATATATAATAAATAAATAATAATAATAATTAAAAACAACTTAACAGGAATTGTCACTAATTTATTTACACCCACCGTCTTGTGGACTATATATATATATTATATTTATTATATATATAGATATATATATAAAGTGATTATTATAGTTTACTATAATAATATATATACTCTATATATTAGTATAATATATTATATAGTATATATTATTATAGTATACTATAATATATATTATATCATACGGTATGTTCAAGTGTTTGGAGTGACATTTTTATTACAGATTAAAAACAGAAAAATAAGGGTAATTAAAATCATATTGAGGGAAAATTTTTAATATTAAGAATTTAAAGAAGACAAATAATACGCAACACTGACTTTATAATCTCTTTAACATATTTATATACTATTAACTATAAATATTTTTATATCATAATATACTATATTATATATATTATATTGTATATATAGTATATTTATAAATATATATATATATTTATATATATATATATATCAGTCTTTCTCAAAGTGGCTGTATAACGTCCCCTTGTGGGCTCTGGAGGGCCTAGAAGGTGTGGCGGTAAGAGGCCGTTTAAAAGGGGACTGGTGTTGAATGGTTTTAGGGAGTTTTTGGTTATGGTTTTTCCTGATTTGTAAATTATCATAATACATAACCTTAATATTTAACAATTCCACTGAAATTAAAAACCTAGGCCATACTTATTAATCAAACATCGTTATTTAGTAATCCTTTAGTTCATTATTTCTGCCCTGTTATGATTGTATATAATATATATATATATCTTTATTTCTATTATTTAACTAAATATTATCTATATTATATATTATATTATATTATATTTAATATTATTAATATAAATATAACTATCATATATATAATATTAAATATTATAGATATAATATATTATTAATTATAATTAGTATAATATTTAATATATATAATACTATAGAGTATAAAATATAGTTATAAATTTTTATATTATTTAAACGTACTGAATTCACATGGGAGTTGTTGAAGTTTTCTTTTTGCATAGGTAAATATAGTATTTATTTTACCATTTTAACTTATAATAAACCGAGAGGATATATTGTTAGAATATCATCGTCTCAGCTCTTCTGAATCCTATTTTGTTCATAACTTCATTTCTCTGCTAGTTAAAAGTTTCAAGGAATACAAGTGATGGGTCTTGAATCCCAGTCATTATATAGATAAACAAAAATAGCAAACCTCATACAGAAGTATGTATTGGATAATTGGATGGTCTATTTACCAGCATAAGGGACATACTAATGTAAGTAGAACGTTTTAGCTTTGATTAGTATGTGAAATGGGTTACCATTAAAGTATGAGAATTTGGAGGAAAGGAAAGGTGGGAAATCTATATGGTGAATCAGTGCTTAAAAGATATAAAAGGCTGAAGATGACATAAAATAAAAATTAATAACATGAGATAAGTATAGTATTAAGCAGTGATAGTTAAACAAACCATTATATGCAGAAAAGGCAAATAATATAGGAAAAGGGGTTTGTTCTATGAGTAGTTAGATATTAGATAATGAAAGCGAGATTATAACAGTCAGAGAAGTGAAAATACTGGAAAACCTTGCAAATATTGATTACGATGATAGGTTGCGTCTCAAATGAAATTATAGAATATAGTTTAAATGTTTGAGAAACCAAAATATATTCAAGTCGAGACATACAGAAGAGAAAACTGAAGAACAGATAATTGAGTGAGGTTTGTAAAGATATTGAAGTTACCTAACAAAGAGTAATTGTTGATGCAAAAAAAATGTAAAAATAAATTCTTGTGCTCCATTGTCAGTGACAAGAAGAGACTTGTCTTCCACCTGACCAGTTACAAAGATAAATTGTGTTAAGAACATAAATAAAAGATTAGATAAATTAAGATATAAGAAATAGCACTTAAGACAAAGTGCATTTTATTACTAATGCTGCTTATACTGGGAAGATTTTTGTCATTTCTTAATCTGTATATCAACCTTAATTTTTATTTACAAATTTAGAGATACTTATTTAGTATGTTCCCCTTGTGTGAGAGAAAAATTTGCACAACGTACATTCCGCTTCTCGTAAGAGGCGACTAAAAGAACAGTGCTAGCTGGGCTGGGATCCCGCCATCATTTATGCCCTAGAAATGCTCATACATGTATTAGATTTCTAATGTATGTTTTCGAACCCTTCACCAGTTTTGAGGAAGCAAGGGATAGCTGATAATGATGGGAGTGTGCTCAGGCAAATCGTGAAAAGCGAAAACTATATAGATCCTTCAAACAGTTACCAATCCAGTTCAACCTGATCTTATTTAAGGCCGCTGCAGTTCGTTCTCGTTGCATTAATAGGAGGACCAGGAGGCAATAATTTCGTACTTACGTCTCTACCGTCAGCTCATCCATTTCTCTGAAATCAGTTTACAAGGAATTGGGGTACCACTTTGCATCTTGCTACAGTGGGTCCAGATACAAAGAACCATTTTGTTCTGATCGCCTTATGTCACGTCCTCCAGACTTCTCGGTCCCCTCTGGCGAAAACCCCCCCTTATAACCACCTTTTTTCGGAGGCTCTCAGGGCATGCAAGGATGGGGTGCTGGGCCTGTATTATGCGTCTTACCAGAAGATACGCCTCCACCACCTGTCCGCCTCAGCGTTTCTTCTCACCTTGTTCAACTGCATCTGGGAGGAGAATATTTCCCCACCCATTTGACAAACGGCACACATCGTCTTCATTCCCAAACAGGGGAAATTCCCCCGACCTGTCCATTTTGCTCCTCCAATTGTCCTCTCTCAGTCGTTCATCTCTTTGTGGATGGCGTGGCCATCTCGACCCTTCGAAGCAAGTTCTTCCCTGATGTGTTAACTATACCTCTTTAACATCACCTTCAACACATCTTATTCCGAATCATCTCCTTTCGTAAGTGATTCACGTTTTTTCTTTTCCTATCGGAACTGAAAACACTTGTATAAAATCTAACGTCTCAGCCTTGGTTCCTATTTCGTTCCGTTAGGGTTTTCTCGCCGCTGTCGTTAGTTCTTAGCTAACACGGTATAAGCCTCCGATTCCTTGTGGCGCTTGTGGAGGTTCCTTCGTACAATCTTTTTTTCACCCAAAAAAAAAAATTATTATGTATTATATTATATTATTATTATTATTGATATTATTATTATTATATATATTATTATTTCTTTTCAGTTTACCGACGCACGAGATCCAAATGTGTGCTCATAATAAAACATGGACCCTGTCACCCTACATTAAGCCCGAATAAATTTAAAAGGGAACCTGGATATAATCAATCAACAGGCATTTCACAACATATTCAATTCACCGATATATATAGTATATTAGTAGTACTATATATATATATATATATATATATATATTATATTACTTATATATATATATATATATATATATATACTATTATATATATATATATTATATATATATATAAGTATAGTATACCGTTGTTAGGTTGTATTTCTTAATATTGGTGCATGTATTTGAATTGTTTGGTGGTAAGTTCTCTCAGACCCGTTGAAAATTGTCATAGTTTTGATATACTGTTAATAAAATCTATGTAAAATCTTTTTCTATTTATTTATAATGTAATTACTTTGTATATGAAAA
This sequence comes from Trachelipus rathkii, assembly GCA_015478945.1. NCBI lineage: Eukaryota > Metazoa > Arthropoda > Malacostraca > Isopoda > Trachelipodidae > Trachelipus > Trachelipus rathkii. The sequence continues at coordinate 6,493 of JABUQX010082391.1, read as the reverse complement.
CACACTGAGTACTAACCTCCTGAATACTTTAAGCCCCAGTTTTGTCCTATTTGGTGGCTCATAGATTATTTTATTACATCCATTTCCTATATACTATTATTTTTAACCTTCATTTTTATGAGCCGAACTTTCCTACTTTTGTCATAATCTATGATTAATTTGATTTATTAACATATCCATGCAAATTTTGTTTGAAGCGCAAAAAATTGGTTAAATCTGTTAGGATCATTAATGTGTCAAGCTATCATATTCATTAATTTATTAGGCGAACTTTACTACTATTGTCGACTCAATGCGGTGTATTACGCCATGTGTTAAAAAGCATATTTTTATAATTATTTATTATTATTAAACTTTATATTATTATTATTATATTATTTTTATTAGTTTATTAGTTATTATTCATTATTCCATCATTTATAGTGTTGGGGACCTGAATGGTTGGATAGGTATCAAAAAAGAGATGGTATAACTGTGATTTGGGGGTGTCGGGAGAAAAAGGGAGAAATGGTAGGAAGGTGATTGATTTTCTGTGAGAAGAGAGGTATGGTGTGTGTAAGTAATACTCTTCTTTAAACACAAGAGTATCCATAAGTAATAAGTATACTAGAGTTGGTGTAGGTAGAGCCTGGTATCGAAGTTGAAAAGTATGATTGATTTTGTGTTGGTGAAGTGTTGAAGTATGTGTTGGCAATGTTAAATCAGTGAGGATTTTAGGAATGGGATTAGGTTTTTAACTTTATTTTAATGTATAATTAAGTTAGTGGGGGCTTGGATGGAGAGGAAGGTGCTACGGGAAGAAAGTGGGTAAAATTAAGAGTGAGGAATAGTTGAAACACGTAATAATGAATAAGTAGTTAAGCGGCGGCTCAGCGAAAGTAACAGTTTGAATGTGAAGTTGAATACTGAACAAAATTTGGGAGCAAATGAAGGAAACGCAATTGTAGCAGTGCAAAAGAAGTATGTGGAATGTGCTAAAGTTTAGGACAGTAAGAATGTTAAACAGTGAGTGGTGGAATGAAGAGGTGATCGATGCGGGTTAAAAGAAAAAAGAAGCGTGGTTGAAAGTACTTAAAGAAATGATGGTTTCAAAAGGAAAAGATGCATAGAATTATATAAGGGAGGAAAAAAGAAATACTAAAAAGGTGCATAACGTAGAAGAAAAGAAGAGGTAAATGAACAGTTTGGAAGGAGGAGTATGGACTTAAAGGAATAGGAAGCTCTTCTTGGAAAGAAGGGCGAAAGGTTAAGAATGAGAATAAGGGGAACCTGCTTTAGAAAAAGTGAATAGGGGATGGTGACTTGTTGTAACTGATTAAAGAGGAGTGTGAGGGGAGTGTGGAGAGAACAATTCGAGAATCTGCATAATTTTGGCAGTAATGAAGGAGGTGATAGATGAATGTGTGTGGGTTTTTGATGGTGCAAGAAGGAAAAGTTATATTTCGGGGATGAGGTTATTAGCAAGGAGGAGTAATGGGTAGAGTGAGAAAGTTAAAGAATGGTATATCTGCAGGTATAGTGAAAATAACTGGGTGAAGTGATCAAGAATGGAGGGAGGCGAGATCGGTGATTGATTGGAAGTTGGTTGTAATAAAGCGTTTATTGGAGGAGATTTCCGAAGAACTGGATGAGAGCAGTAATGATACCCTTTATAAAGGGAACTGTAGAAATTTATAGGGCAATTTATTTTGTTTTTTCTTTGGAAGGTGGGGGGGTTATAAGGGAAGAGATTACTATGCCTGGTATTCTTTGGTCGAAAGAGTGCGTCGAGTGACTGAAGGACTGATTTGGTGAAGAACAAGGTGCTTTAGGAAGTGGTAGAGGATTGTGTGGATCAAATCTTTACATATGATTGAAAATGGGCAGAAAATCGAGGAGAAGAGGAAAATAAAAGTGTATTTAGGTTTATGGATTTGCACCGGCGTATGACAGGTTTAATAGGGAAGCTCTATTGGCAGGTGTTAGTGATATAAGGTGTTGGTGGGTAAGGCTTCTGAATGGAATCAAAAGTCAATGTAATGGAAGGAATAGGGAGGCGTGTGTAAAGAGATAGAATGTGTCAAGGTGATTGGGGTTTACGTATTAATAGCGGAGTGAGACCAGGAATGTGTTATGTTCTCCTTGGTTGTATATGGATGGGGTTATGAAAGAGATTAGAGTGGCAGTGGCAAGAATGGGTCGGTGTAGGGGAATGAGGAGAATGGGAGATGAGTGAGGGTGCCACTACTCCTATTATAAATGCGCGGAGTGATTCTGTATATATACTTTGTGGCGAATACTGAAAGAGAGTTGAGAGCGGATTGGTAGAGGAGATTTGGCAGGGTGTGTAAAGGAGGGGTTTTGAAAGTAAACGTGAGATAAGAGTAAGGTTAATGGTTGTGAAGTGAGGGAAGTTCTCAGTGTGAAGTTATGTTTAGATGGTGGAGCAGCTGGAACAAGTGTCTGAGTTTAGAATATATGCTGGATGTTGGATGAAAAGGAATCGGATAATGCAGAGTGTCAAGTAGCGAAAGATTGTGAATCGCGCAGGAAGGTGGCTTGTGCAGATTAAAAATCGTTGGTGAATGTAAAGGACTAAGTCTTGAGTGACGCTATTGTCTTGCATAGGGTATGTTGTTGGTTACCCTGTGTTATTGCTATAGTAAAAAGAAAAATTAACATTCATGGAATAATGAAAGTAATAAGATCTAAAGTTCAGTGTGTTCAGATGGACTATCTTAGGGGCGTGCTAGTTGTGAGAAGAATTGCTAAATTGAGGAATGAACGTCTAGATGAGTTATGTTGGTGTGAAGAAAGGCAGTAAACGAGAGCAGATACACTTAAGTATGTTGAAGATGGTTTGGTCATAGTGGAAAGGTGAATGATGAGGTCGGTTGTTCAAGCGGCATGTATAAGTGGTGAGTGTGTTGGGAACGCGCCGACTGGGAGACTGTGAAAAAGTGATTGGAGTCAGTAAAAGGAATCGTACTGGCCACGGGAGAGAAAATGTGAGTTTGGCATGTGAGAAGAAAGGTGTGCCTAATAGGAGTGACTGGCGGGGTTTTGTGTGGGGTATGGTTGTGGCCCACCTGGGCCAGGGGCTGAACCCTACAACTTGACCGATTACCATAGTGGACGGATCCACGTGCGGTCACGTGAAGCCTAGGGTGAGATTTCTCGACTGCGACGAGTTCATGACTAATTAATGGTACAGAAGGGACGGTAAAGGCTGGGTTTTCTTTCGACTTTTGTCATAATATTCTACATTACTGCTTTTCTTTTCCCGATGCTTGTCACGCCCTTACTCCCAGTCTTGGGGAAATAAAAAGGATGATGAAGAAAGCTAATCATTATTATTATTGATTATTATCTATTATTGGCGTGCTAGGTGTGAGAAAGAATTGGCTAAATTGAGGAATGAACGTTATTAGAGAGTTTATGTGGTGTGAAGAAAGGAGTAAGAGAGAGAATACATGAAAGTATGTTGAGATGGTTTTGGGCTCATGTGGAAAGGATGAATGATAGTCGGTTGGTTAAGCGGATGTATAGTGGTGAGTGTGTTGGGCAGCGAGGCAGAGAGACTGAAGAAAAAGTGGATTGGGACAGTAAAGGAAATGTCTGGCAGGGAGAAATGTGAAGTTTGGCAGAGCGAAGAAGAAAGGTGCATAGATAGGATGAGAATGGCGGGGTTTTGTGTGGTGGGTATAGTTGTGGCTCACCTGGGCCAGGGGATGAACCCTACACTTGAACAATTACCATAATGAGGATCCGTCGTACGTGACCTTCTAGGGTGGGATTTTCTGACTGCGACGAGTTCATACTCAATTAATGGTACCGAAAGGGACCGGTAAAGCTGGGTTTCTTCTTTTCCGAACTTTTGTTCATATTCTTCTGCTGCTTTTCTTTTCCATGCTTGTCACGCACCTTACTCCCAGTCTTGGGAATAAAAAGGATGATGAAGAAAGAAAGATTATTATATTATTATTATTATTCTGATTCTTATTATTATTATCTAATTATTATTATTATTATTCATTATTATTATTATTATTATTATTATTATTTATTATGTCATGTTTGAGTTTATACATCCCCGTATTTACTGATGGCTCTAAAACCGGGAACAGTGGGGGCGCATCTGCTGTCTTCCTGATCGCAACCTTTCCCATACCCTTCCCCTCATGCTTCAATAATCTTCACAGCAGAATTAATGGCTAAAATGATTGCGCTTTCTCGAATCCTAATCCTTAAACAAGATCAATCTTAATGTCATTTATTCAGATCGCTTAGCGCGCTACAAGCCGCTTAAAACCATTATTCTAAAAACAACAATGGTATCTGCTGTACAGCAATTTCTTCGCTGCTCCATTCCCGTAAGAAACAAATTATTTATGTTGGACCCTTCTCATGTAGGGGTAACTGGCAATGAAGTCGCTGACAGAGAGAGCCTAAAATGGCCATCCATGCGTTTTCGGAGTGTTCCCAGATACCTCCCGGATGCATTTCGACAAGGCTACCTACCCATACGAACCCGTTACTATCTGCTCTCCGCCAAAGGGTTTTTCGATCTTATTGACAAGAGCGCTGGAACGAATGATCAGAGAGGTGCGAATACTTAGAATATAAAGCCGAATCATCGGTTAGTGTCTTTCCTCCCACACGACAGAATAACGTTTCACACGATGTGATACTTGTAACGTCTCCGTTGCCACACTAATATCACTCACAGTCACTAATAATGTTGCGAAACGCCCCTCCCATTTGCAAATCTTGTCGAAGTCATACCCAGCAATCCTGTTCGCCAATTATCTTCATTGCATGTTCCTAGCTGGAACTCCATTCCAGCCGCGTTCATTTACTTTACGATCCTAGCACCTTCCAAAGAGATTATCCCATATTCTTATCCGAATCTTCCCACGTTAGCAGTAACTATTTTCTTGTTTTTACAAGAAGTGAATGTTCTTCCTAATTATTGATTTTGTTACGTAATACTAGGACTTTATAATGCAAGGATGTACATTTGTTTAGTTTTAATTGACTGAATATTTCATTTTTTATTAAATCTTCTTTTGACGTTTCAAATATGTTCATGTTCCAGACCCGCCCATGGTGTTTGATTTTTTCAGACCCAGTGTGGCCGCTTTGTGAGCCGTGGTGGGGTCCTGTACACTGACTCAACAAAAAACCTTATTATTATTATTGGAGTCCACCTCTCTCCCCAAGACTGGAGGTAAGGTGCGTAAACATGCAGCGGAAACCAAAATGGTAGTAGAAGACATTTGAACCGCAAGTCGAAAAAAGGAAAGCCCAGCCTTACCCGCCACCCTTTATACCTTTTAGTGGAGTATATTCCGCGGTCGGCAGTCAGGAAAATCCAACCCTAAGAGCTTCCGGGACCGGCGGACGAAGTCCTCACTAGTGGCATTCGTCAATATGGGGTTCCATCCCTTGCCCAGTTGGGGCCACAACCGATACCCCCTCACCAACACCCTGTCAATTTGACTCATATTATGCATCACTTTCTTCTCGTTTGGCTCTGCCTAAACTCCCATATTCTTTCCACCTCCAGGCAATTATCCTTCCACTAACGGTCAAATCCCTTTTTCCCTTTTATTCGGTTGCCAGCCAGTCGGAATTCCCATAGGCAACACTTCACGACACTATAGAATCCCGCTAACCCATCCGACTTTTCATGGTCCATGCCCATCCTCCAAATTAACCGGAATCTCTCGCTCCAACGTACTGTGTCATTTAAATTCTCTTTTAACACTACTACCACCCCCCCTTTCTATCAACCACACAACTCGCTGATAACGTTCATAGTCTTTATTTTTACTCATTCTTTCTCGAAACACCTACATGGCCCCTAAGAATTGGTCCATGGCTGATCACATTGGTACTGCGATTAAGATGCAATGCACCGATCTTATTCTCCAGACATAGTCTCACTACTAAAACTACCCTCATGTAAGAAGACCCTAGCGCACGCAAGACATAGTCCCTTTACATCCACTCTTCCATCATCTGGTTCCCTTTTCATCCAAACAGATATATATCCTAAATACTTTAAACTCAGAGACACATTGTTTCCCAGCTGATCTCACCAATCTAACATAACCCTTACAACAGAACGACCACTGAGACTTGTCCTCACTCACACACATAACCTTTATTCTCATCTCCGTTTACTTTCAAACCCTTCTTTACGTACGCACCCTCTAAATCTCTCTACCGATTATCCTCTGAAATCTCTTCATGAAGATTCGCCACACAAAACCAACTCATCCGCATACACGTAAAATAGGTAGGGGGGAGTTCGGAGCGGGGATGCGGCAGGGCGCAGCCGTCCACTATCTTCCATTCTCCTCTCAATCATTTTCTAAACAATTGCCTGCCACCCTGGGTCCAGTATAATGTTTTCATAACTCCCATCTCCATATACAAATTGAAATAACCAAGGAGACACACACACATTCTGCGTATCCGCGCTATTAATATATAAAACCAAAATCCC
>JABUQX010082390.1:12500-28134 GCA_015478945.1 Trachelipus rathkii | reverse complement strand
GGTGATATCCAGAATCAGTCGTATTGCACAAGCGCTCTTGCCTGACGCAAACCGTTGTGAAGCGCACCACTTCGTTTCTTCGATAATCTAGCCACTTGCTTTATTAAAATGTTTAAAAGGCATCTGAGCCAAAAAATTAGGGTTTGATACGAGAGAATATTTAAATAAGGTGAGTAGCCTACAATCGACAAAATTTATGAGAGCAGTCTGCACATAGTAAATATTACTACGTGGTGGTCTCAGATGGAACCACCATACATGCCATTGGTAAGATCAATAACACAAAACTGTGGACTTATAGCTAAACTAGAAAATGGGGGAACTAAAGGTTCGCACCCCAAAAGGATCAAAAGAAGGGCAGTTACAATCATTGTCCAATGGCTCCGAAAATGATATAGGTCCAAGGCTCTATACCCGCGTATAAAGTTTCCCGTAACATGACCAACGACATCAAATGTTTCTGTCACCACAGCTGAGAGTCAAGGGCACCGGTAAAAATTGGGTTATCACTTTTGTTTACCAAAGTGAGACCTCCAATTAAATGTGAAAGTTAGCCGACGAAGATATCATGTGCCGTGCGATCACTGTTCTCTTCCCGCCCGGTCGCTCTCGCTTGCGTGGTCTTGCATTTTGTGCTCTCGGTGATCCCGTTCCCTCACAATACTGACATCCCAATAACAGGCTATCTCTAAAGAAAATTATAGAAAGAGAAATAAAAAAATTTTCCATCCATCTTTAAGTGTGACATTTTCTGGTACGAGTGATTTACCGCTTTCGGTAAGCATCAAGGTGAATATCACTGAACCTATGTATGGAAGTCTAAGGTTGGTTAGCTCTAAGATATATTATATTATCTCGGTGATATGTTTAATAGAAATTAGTATGCTTCCGCGAATATATACCAAAGTTATATATGAAATATAACACAAAATTATATATATATAGGAAAATGTAAAAATGTGAAAAAATCACATAAACTACTTACTGATAATCTCACGTAATCAGGATTCATGAAATGACTATCTTGTATCCCGTCTATCGTTAAGGTCACAGCTCTTAAAAAGGAAAGCAATTCGGTGTAATAAATGAGTCGAATTTGTAAGATAATGGTTGTTCGGGTATTGCTAAAAAGATAATTGCTTAAACTAGCAGATGAATAGACCCGCGCTGAATACTAATGTGCTGGTATAGAGAAAAGATATAATTTCAAAGTAGTTGAGTTGTTTCCAGTACACCAATTACTCATCGACCGCATAGGAGGTGCCGTCGTGAGTAGTGACAAAAAGATATATATTAAGTCATATGGTTAGGATACTGAAGGTCGCTCATCATACGCCACAAAACCATTTAATGAGAAAGCAACTTGAACGAAAACACTAAAATGAGTTTAAGCATGATAATTTGACCAATGCACATAACCGAGACGAGGATGAATTAGAGAATTAGAGATGGTATCACCCGTGTCACGTACCAAATACAGCGTCGGGAGGCAATATGCATTCTTCTTACGCGTGTATTCGAAGTGTCGTTCCCTGAGTTCTCCAACGAGTTGTTCTTGCCGCTTATTGAAAAGAAAGGATATGTTATAATAGATACTCCAAGAATATAATTAATGCAGCGAAATAGAATAAATATGTATAAAATGCTCATTTGTTATCTTCCTGGATTTCATCTGCTTTCTTTCACCAACATCAATAATCTTTAGTAGTTTAAATGATTTGGATATAGGCCCAATTTAACACAATACAGGGCCCTAATGAGCGTGGAGGTACTATACAAGAACATAAATTACGTGGTTCTCGATGATAGCCTCTGAGTCTTTGAGAAACCACTTATTATAATTGTAGTGCAATAATCCCAAGCCCTAGATGCCGCAGAACTCCGTAGTATTGGTTGCAGCCACATTTCTGAACACGAGAAACAAGAATGACATGTCAAGTGTAGTTGGATAATATAAGTGAAGCTAATCTTTTGTGTACGACCATGAGTGGCAATCATTATGATAAAAGTCGTTCTCCTCAAATATGACGGTACCCCCGGAAATACCGTCGGATACACAAGAAAAAAGAGGCATCTTTTCTCAGTTGCATTCTCAGCGGAATGTAATAGTCATTCAATCAGTGGCTCACTAATATTGATCGCGTAGTTAAGTTACTTCCTGCAAACAGTATTAGAGTCTCAGTTTAGCATAAGAATGACTTCTCAATACAGGTACAGAACGCTTTTCGTTTATAGCATAGTATAATCGATCAAAAGTGCAGAGCGCTTGAGTGCACATTCAACTGGTGTAGCTTATATATTAACTTTTTTGACTGTTTGAATCTTGATTATGCATTCTTGTTGCCCGCAACTATAAGTGATTTTCGACTGTAAAAAAGAACACTAATCTTGACTATAATAGTCAATTGGACAATTATCTATCAAAAGTCCTTCTACCAAACATATGCCCCGATTCATAACTCAAATTATCAAAAAAATCGTATTTAGATAATAAAAATATATAAGGTATAAGATTTAGGACACACGACTTCGAGCCGTTTCTAATAGTTAATTGTAAATGCTCAAATGTTTTAGGAATAGGATATGTTATTGTAAAATAGATTAGTTACATACTTATGGTACAATATTTATAGCGCTAGAAGGACAAGTAGAATACTGTATTAGTATGAAAAAAACATAAAATGAGTTCTTGGTTGTGTATGCTCCGCAAGTAAGAAAGGAAAAAGGGAGGTTTCTTCCCTGATCATTTTTTCCATCTGAAGTCTTATTAAAGGCTCTTTATTGGACTAGTGTGACCTTAACTCGGCGCATGGATACACATAGGACAACGGCACCGTGACAGTAGATAAAAACCATCAACTCTGTTACACAGATACTATTCCTGTCTGAGAGCGTAGCTTCCAAGCTCTTAGAGGTCGTGTTGAGCTGGGGCTTGCCGTTACTAGTAGGTGAATGATGACTAGGGATTTAAACGGGTTCTTTACTGTTTCATAAAATGTACGCTGTGGATGTGATAAACACATGAATTGAATTTTTTAGATATAATAATAATTATACAATTGATAAGATTATTTATATTTTCTAAACAGAGTGATATAAATATTTATTGCGCCTGAATATTGTGACCTCTTGGCGGCGTACGCCGTTTTATTTACAAAAATGAAGCGCATGTGGACCGTTTTGCCAACCTGAATAGAAAAGCCCTGTGCAATAGCTTTCTGTAAATTTCTTGAATATTTGTAAATATTTATTTTGAAATTATTCTTATATAACAAAATAGTTCTAGACATATTATTTTGATATTTTATTTAAAAATTAAATAATAGCTATTTTTATAAATTGATATTCATCGCATACAAATATAGTTTAAATGGTTAGTGATGTCGTGTGCTTTCTCTTTATAATTAAACTTAAAAAAGTTTATTAATTAATAATTATAAGGTTATGTTATACATAATATAATAAGAATCTTTTTTAGATATGTATTTAAACAGTAGTGTGTAGTGTGTTGTGTTATATATATATTGTTAGCGTATTGATTGTAATAGTATATATATAGATATATATTAATGTGTTGTGTGTATCTGACAATATTGATAGATGTGTATGTGTGTGTATTATATATAATATATATATTAGTGTATATTATATAATATTATAGTGTGATGTGTGTGTTGATTTAGTTGATATTGATAGCTATGAGGTGGGCGTGTGTTATCTGCGTGTAGGTATGTATTCGTGCTGTATAATTATTATACGCTCGATGAAGATTAATCAGGATTACTCGTGATATAATAGCTGTTATAAATATCGAATAAATAAATACTAATAAAATTTACCGATATAATCAAAAGGATAAAAATTATCTCTGAATAGTGTTAATTTGGGTTCCAATAAATACTAACCATAAAAATAAACATATATATGGCGATAAATTTAATAAGCTACAGATATACAATAATAAAAAATAAATAAAAGGTAATAATTAATATAAGATAGATAATAAATATTAATCATGCATGTACCCTCTGAATATAAAAAATAACTTAAAATTTATCAATAAATGGGAATAATTATTCGTGATATAAATATATAGCTATGTTTGTATTAAATTAGCACGGGGTTTATATCCAACATATTAGTTAAATGACAGTAATAAATCTTGGCATACAATGATAACGCACTCCGAGCATAAAAAATGAAAATGATATAGGTCACAGTCACTAAGCAAGTATAAAATGCAACATAATGTGCTTTAGTGTTCACTGATCTCTAGATCCTCGTACGTGTTTAGTGTATTATCCCATGTATTATAATTCTTGTGATTCTTATCTGAACAATGCTTTTTGAGACAGAGAATGTTTATAAATCATAGTTATAGTAACTTTATTATTCGAGCTTTCCTGAGCTCAGTGTATATAGTAATGGCATAAGTGCATTAAACTTAATATCCGATTATGAAAATGTTAAAGCAGTAAAACTTGAGAGGCTTTCTCAAAGCAAGTAAATAGCAAGTTAATGTTTGATAGACAAGCGATTACTGTACAACGCTCCTTGGCTCTCGATCACACCCTCCAGTATATGCGCCATATACGTGACTGGTTATTGCACATTGAGTGATTGTTGAGTGCCTCCGTGTTGCACACTATATGAGTGCTGCAGTTCGTGAATACCTGAATGAGACCTTTCCGCCCAATCAATGGATAGGCCGCGGTGGCCCAGTTCCGTGGCCAGCAAAGTCACCAAGCCCTAAATCCTTTGGATGATGACCTTCGGGGACATTTAAAGGATCTTAGATATACTCTTCTCCAATCGACACCGTTGAAAAAACCTACGGTTAAGGATTATGAACGGAATTGAAAAAGATCAAACAGACTTCTGGAATATTTGAATTGGTCCGACAATCGATGAAGACGCCTGGACGCATGCATTGGGAACAACGTGAGCGTCATTTTCAACACTCGTTCTTTAAATCTTTTGATACATTTTGTAGCGTGCGCTGTAGAAACAGCTTTTAATGTGCTACAAAAATTAAACCTATCATACAATAATAATATGTTCATTTTTCACCTCCTATTCTGAAGAGTTATTCGTTTTTAAATACTTTTAACTGTCCGCCATTTTTTTAATTATAGGTTTGTAAACTTACTTTCGTAATACAAGATATTTAGTAAAAAAACACATACAGACAGTCCAGACGGAAAACTAATCTTTATTAAATTAAATTCCTTTATATATGTAAATTAAACCACTATTTTTGCAATTTTCTTATCTTTTTCAATAAGATAAAAAAAAGGTAATCACTCTGTTATATATATATAATATATATATATATATTATTATATATATAATATATATATATATATATATATATATATATTATATATACTATATAGATAATATATTATAATATATATATATATATTATTATATATATATATATATATTATATATATATATATATATATTTATAATATATATATTATATATAATAATATATTATATATTAATATTATATATATATATATATATATATAATATTATATATTATATATATAGATGATATATATATATTGTATTATATTATTATTATTATGTATATTTTTATAGTTAAAAATATTTAATGATATATAGTATTATATTGACATTAAGTCAGATATATATATATAGGGTAAATTAACTAAATATTAGCGAGACGTCATTTCCATTTCTTTTATCATCTTTTTTTTAGCTTAATTTTAGCTAATGCAGTTAGTAAGCTTCCTATTTTAAAACTAGCTTAAATAAATAATTTCTTTTTCAATTATCAGTTCATGTCCACCAGTGCGCCGTTGCACTGGATCTCAAATCCAAGGTGGGAGAAAACAGTGCTATCTTGGGCTGTCTGCTGATCACCACCCTTCATTGTGAACCAAAAATTAAAATATCACATTGATTTTTAAATTGGATCGGTCTTATTAGTATTTATTTGTAAGGGAATTTGGATATTCTTTGGGCAAGAGTTCTCGCCCGATTTTAGGATGAGAATACATTTCTTAGGCCCTGCCTTCAACCCAGAGTTTCGCCTGATGTGGATTGAATGAGGGCTTTTTTGAAGAAACAATGGGGCCAAAAAGTCAGAGGTCTAAGCCCTGATGAGATGAAGGTGAAGAGTTAATTGCATGGACGTACTACAGAAGACCTCGAGAATGCCAAACTATGATAACACACGCTGAGTAAGCAACGATAGTAAAGCAGTGAGAAACAATATACAAAAGCATATCCTGGAGCGCCTATAGAGTGAGCTAGGTTAACATCCCTCATAGTCATTCTGGATGATGTGCTGTAACTATAGTATTACATACTATGACGTACTAACTGCGATAATATCGCAACGATTCAGATGCAAAGATCAATCAAGAGATAAAAGCTGCTCTCATTGTAAATAAGTGGCTGCAGGCGAAATCGACAGATCAACCCTGCAGACCTAGCTTTTAAATCAATAGAGAAGGTGTTCATTGAATCTCTCCTTTATAAGGTACCAATACTGCAATGCCGGTCTAGCGCTGCGGGTTTTAGAGCGATTGTTCTCCGCTTGGCAAAAGATTCTTACAGAGCTAAGAGGAAATAAACTCTGATTCAGATGAAAAACTTTGTTATGCTTCATGTTTATGAAGAGGGAACATACAAAGCTGCAGAAAGACAGAATTTGAGTATTATATTATTTATATTGATAAATTAGATAAATCAACAAACTATCTCTTTGATTTCATTTCAAATCCTTTATTTACCTTTTTAACTTTGGCTTTTTACATACATTAAGAATCTATAACATCAGAGCATAAATTAAAAATAAGAAATTTTATTTATAAAAAAACACTGAGAAGCAAAAAATTTAAAAAAATAATCTTATTATAATTATAGACTATCATAAAATTTACTATTATAATATATTAAAGCAATTTAGCAACAGTTCCATATTTCTCTGGGTACTGTGTCTCGGGTTAAAGAAATAGAAATTTATGATGTATAATATCTTATGAGAAGAGTTAGATTGAAGAAGGAAGATAGTAAAAGTATAACATTTCTAAAAACCAAAGGTGTTTTATTTAAACATTTGTATTTTATGTAAATAAAGATGGATAGAATACATAAGAAATTTGTATATCGGATATCGTATCGGCCTATCGGCGAATTTGTTCACGAGTCGTATCGGATAGCGGTTATCCGATTGATAAGGGTTTCAGTTATCGAGTTACGTGTTATCGGGCGGGGGGACATTTATGAGTGGCGTTATCTGTTTGTCCCAGACCTTGGTTAAAATAGCCCGATTATCATATATAAGTGATAAGCTCTAATAATGTTTAAGCTGCCACACCACCCTTGGCTGGAGTGCTGCGACCAGTCGCAGTGTAGGGTTTATTATAATAAGGCGGGTTAAGGTATAGGTATAGTAGAGGTGAATAAGTAGTAAGGGATATAGAGGTTTTAGGTATTAATTAATATGACAGTATAAAGTAGGTGAGTGTAAATAACTAAAAGTACATATCTAAATCTACTATTAGGTGTTTATATAATGGAATATAGGTTAAACATACCCTCATAGTTGATTTAAGTGAATTACTGTTACTATAATATATTATTTAAGGTTATTAGTTATTTAATTATTATATTTAATAATAAATTATGTTTAGAAATCAGGTAGAAAATTAAAATGTTGTATACAAATATCATAGAACTAATATACAATACAAACTCTTATACTTCTTTGGTTTATTTTCTTCTTTGCCATATAATTGTTCAAAAATTTAGTTAAAACTATATGTCGATGTGTGTTGTGTGTGTGTGTGGTGGTGCGTAGGTGGGTGTGTGATTTGAATGTTGTGGTGATGTAGTGCGTGATAGTGAAAATATAAAAGAATGAAAATGAAATAATGTTTGTGTGATAATGAAGAGAGTAAAATTGGAACTTAGAATGGAATATTTTTCAAACCCCTCTCTTTATACACCCTGTATCGTACTGAAATTTAAAAAGTATAAACAATACTCTGGAATTATTTATAGTTTATTATTTAATATTAGAGTAAGAAAGAGATTGTCATAATTTATAAAATTTGTATGACTTTATGTTTATAATATCCCAATCTTAAAATAGTGCTAATTTCGCTTTCTCTCTTTGAGTAGTTTTGGTTTAAACAAAATAGTTGTAGCTGTTTTAGATGTTGATCTCTGAATCAATTATTCAGTCTATTTTTAGTTTTTAGGGTCGATATATAGTCTATCCTTGTATATTGATATATTATATGTTTACGTCTGCTGTATATTAAATGTTTTTTATATATATATTACAAAAATATGTTTCTAGTATAGTATAGAATATTATAGAACATATAGAATAATATAAAATAATTATATAAGATAAGTAATATGTAGTATATATAGTGAATTAGTATATAATAAGTATATTATATTATATATTTTTCTAATTATACTAAAGTACTTATGAACTCTCTCTCCATTATTGTGGATTAGTCACCCAAAAAGAATATTATTGAAGTGCGTTTGATTCTAATGACTCTCGACTGTTTGAGCAAGCTAACTTCTGTTTAACAACACACAAAAAAGGAAATTAACGATTTTTAATAGGATCTGGGTATTTATAAACATGTTCCATAAATTTTAACTGTTTAAATTTTTTTTTTTTTAAATTCATTGAAAAAGTGAGTTTGTTTATTTGTTTTGATACTTTACAGGTGTAAGGCACGGCGGGGGGTAGACTATTTTGATAATAAAAAGAGGGAGGTTCAAAAAAAAAGTGTTAATCTAGTCATTACGCACCCACACACAATTGTATGAAAATATAGGGAGATAAAGAGGAAATAGAAAAAAATTTTATATCAAGCTACTCTTTTGAGTAATAATTATTTAATTATGTAGGCTTTATATTCTCTCCTTGGGAACAAGACGCTATATAACTATTATAGATGGGTATTACTAATATTATATGTATGAGTATATATATTAGGTATATGATAGGTATATAGGTAATATAGTAGGGATAGGTACTATTAAGATAGATGAGTAGGTTAATAGTATAGACGGTGAGGCTATATGTATGAGAGTAGTATAGATCAGGTGACTATGTTGAGTGATGAGTGGATATATATAGGTATAGGCGGGTAATAGTCCTAGGGCTGATAGGTTAGTATATATAACTATAGCGGTAGCGGATTGTATATATATAGCTTAAGACTGATTACTTTGGCTAACCGGTGATAGGGTCAATCCCACTGCTAGCTATCTATATGTAGTATGGTTTAGTTATAATAATAAATAGTAGTATATATAATAGTAATATAGTATATATATAATTGGGTCTATATTTATATGGGTTGACTCCAGGAGCGAAGTAGGATCATAGAAGTGTATCGTGTTTAATAATTTAGGGGTAATGACGATAAATTTGGGGTAAAGCTAACCCGTATCTTAAAACCAAGGATGCCAGACCTAACATAACCTAACTTAAACTCACTTTTGTCATGTTTACCAAATAACCTAGCTAATATTAACGAAGTCAACCACTATAATTCCTATATATATATATATATATTATAAGATAGTATATAAAGTACTATAATAAATATATATAATTAGATAATTATATATGGTATAATATATAATATAGTATATATATATAATATTATATTTAATATTATATTAATATAAGTATAGTATATATATATATATAAAATATAATAGTATAAATATATATTATTATATATATATATAGTATATAGTATATATATATATATTAATATATATATATAATATATATATTATATATATATATATATAGTTATGATATATATATATCCGGTATAGTCTGTTCCTTGTGCGAGACAATGATAATCATGTCATATCCGATTTTTTCGATAGTAGTGACAAAGTTACTTAACGCCCACAAACGGAACGGAGCTCGGGATCAAAAAAAAAATTTTCACAGTAGCATCTATGATACATAAATAGTGTTCTTTAGGGTCGAAATGAATATTTTTTTTTGTTTTTTTTTTTTTTTTTTTTTTTTTTTCTTTTTGTTTTTTTTTTTACGCAATTTCGAGTGGGTGAAATTATATTATATTATTTGTAAAGGTAGTTACACGGCAATGTTAGGGGGCTCGACAGGGGGGGGGGGGGGGGCCCCGGGGACGGGGGGGAAACACAACCGGCAAAGAAAGCGGGGATCGTTTTGCGGCATACCCCGTAGGGGAGGGGCGGAGGAACTCCCGGCGGACTACCCAAATATTCCAAAGAGCGGGGGTCCGGAGAACCCTCTCCGGATGAGGGGCGGGATAATAGTCCACCCGTAATAGTTCCCCGGAAGGCGCGAGGAGACACCGACTCCATGCAACCCTACTTGGTTGCAATGATTGTACTTATCACCTTTGCGTTCGTATATTGACTTTAATTAAGCTGTTCTTGTAGTGGGTTAAGAAGAATGATTTACTCAGGCATTTCACAAGAAATGTATTCCGGTTGTCGCTGGTAGCTATGTGTAGTTTTGAAAGAATTATGGAGTTTTTAAGTTTTTTTTTTTTTTTGTATTTATGTTTTTTTCATTCTAGCGAGTCAACCTTTCCTAGTATGACGTCATTTCATAATTTCAGACTCATATCAATAGATGTGAGCTTACCTGTGAGAGATTTTTTCTTCCTCTCCCTGATATGCCGACGCCTTCTTGACGTTCCGTGTGGCGTTAAGTAAGGCATCCCCGATATTATGCGGGTAAAATATCCCTCATAATATGAAGAAGGGTACTCAGTGCGTCAACACGGATCGGTTGTCCAGCCGAATCCACAGAGTTATCGTAGCTGTAGGCGGAGACAAAATTGTTTAATACCATAATATTCAATATATAATTCCGGGTTTTTATAGAGATGTTTATATTTATTATGTAAACTGTTTAAATTTATGATTTATGATATTGAATCTAAAAGTGATATATATATAGTATATTATATATATATTTTATATATGTGTAATATATGTATAGTTATTAACTGTATATAGTAAGTATTATATATCTAGTGGTAGGAGTGTGTTGGTGTAAGTGTATATATTATATATATATTATAATGTCCGTGACCTGTATATTTGTATAGATTCAGTAATTGCTATGTGTGTGTTATTAAGTCGCTATATATAATATTATTAAAGTTATCATATATGATTATAGGGGATTGACTAGTATTAGATATAATTAGTGTTACTCCTTTATATAGGTATATTAATATGAGTTAGTTGAGTGTAATGTGAGTATATGGTTAGTAGATGATATGTGCAGCTGCCTATCCGGAAGAGTGTAAGAGTGCTACTATAAATGTCTATATAGTGTGAGTAAAATTTCATTCAGTAGTATTTTCGTTCCATATTAATTTATTTTGAAGGTATAATGGAGTGTTGAGGTTAAGTGTTTATAGATTGGCGTATAGAGGGATTGAATAGGCTGTGTGAGACCTGTCCAAACTATAAATAATCCTAACCTAATACTTTAATCCTTAACCTATATACACTAATCCTAACCTTAACCGCGTAAACCTAACCGTATGTCCAACCATAATCCTAAGCCTTAGAATGTCCTAAACCTAGTAACTCATTTATACTTAACCTAATGTCCGTAACGCTAACCTTACCTAACTAAAAGCCCTAACCTTAAACGCGGTACCGTATACCTTAACCTATCCATAATATCCATAACCTATAATATCAAAAAGATTAAAAGAATAAAACTATACTTATGATCAATAACTGGGGTAGATAAATATGATTATTAAGATAGTATATAAGTGTGTGGATCTAGTATAATAAGATAATAGTGTAGTAAATTTAACATAGTTATATGATTATAGTATATATATAATGATATAATATATGTATAATATATATTATATATATATATATATTAGTAGTAGCAAAATTAGAGTATATTATATGTCATTTAAGATGTGAGTAAATAGATATGTATAATATAAGATAGATAAAAGATATATCATAACATATTTAATTAGTACTTCAAATTAGTCTGATTCACACTTATATACTAAATTACAATCTCTATCATTACAGTTTATTAATCTTTTATAACCTTAGGTGGGTTAGAAATCTCAACTTATTAGGTTATTCTATATACAGAAGTAAAAATGGAAATGGATAAACAAATTAAGTTGGAAGGAAGAGATAGAGCTAGGCAGATGAGTAGGCAAGGGGGAGGTGAAAGTTAAGAACGATATGTGGCGAAGTGCAGTTAGGGCAGACTAATAGTGACGAACGTGAACATTATAGAATGGCATTTTTTATATCAAGAATTTGGATAACCGTGCAGAATTGTGTCACAATATGCATGACTGTGGGGCTTCGTCACTCCTGTTCGGACCTGCAATTGATATTCTCAGATTTAATTACCAGATTACGTTATCCTACGCTAATAATAAAGAATCAACTCGATCTCCTTCGAATTAATATTCTCTTCACGGTGGATGGTGGGATTCACCTATCAATATAAGAAGTTTGTAATTGCATTCAATTGTAAAATAAGTGCTTGAGCAAAATTAACAGTGAGAGAGGATATATTTCTCTCGAAATATAGTTCTTCTCACTACAATAATAGTATACTCTAATGATCTAAGAGATGATAGAACAACTCGTTGAACACATTTAAGATAACATGCGTTATATAATAATTAAGTTTGCCGCAGAACATTAGGAATGAAACAACCACATTCGTGATGCGTTACACTACACATAATGGGGTCTATGACAAATATGTCATCTTAAGGAAACGTTTGACTCAAGCCAACAAAGTTTGTATCATCACAAATTGACCTCAACACCACCTGTCCACATATACAATACAGTTAGCACGAATGCCGCGGCTCAAAGATGTTAATAAATACCCTTGAGTGAAATAATTGAGGATATAAAAAGTGAATGCAGAGTGTAAATAGTATACTCGGTGCTAATCCGATAAAAGAATAAGAATGATCTTTTTTGAGAATTATTGCTTAACCCAAACAATATTCTCAGTTTGTAATCCCCTGGAATATGTAATGTACTACCGCCTCAATATATAACTGAAAGATACTGAAGAAACGCCTCAGAAATAAAATTATGTGGTATGTTCCGTTAAATTATAATTATAGATTTCTTAAAGTCATAACTAATTACCGTAATTTAACCCTTTAAATAATTAATGGATAATATTTTATAAAGTTTATAGTATATAATATTGATGATAGTCATACTATAAAAATAATAAACATAATTAACATAATAATTAGGTTTATAGTAATAGAGACTTCAAAATAGAGTTAATAATAAATATTATAATTATGTTATGAGATATAAAGTTGTGTTTATTATAGTAACCAAGACTTATTTAATTTTGTTGAAGTAAAAGTAAAAAAAAGTGTAATTGCTGTAAATGAATAGAGAATAAATGTAATAAAGACTCTGTTGGTCTAATGTGACATGTGTGTTTTAAGATAATATAACAGAATCGTGGTGACAAAGTGTGAATGAGGTTGTAAGTATTAGTATGTAAGTGTGTGTGTGATGTGTGTGTGTGTGTTGTGATGTGCAGGTTAAGTGAGTGGCAGGGAAAGGTGATGAAAGGTTTCCAGGGATCAGAGGCAAGGAATGGTTATGTTGTATGAGGACCCTCGTCATCGACGTGTTGTTAACCGCATGGTGATGTTGTGTTCGACCACAGCGAATAGGATAGCATAATAGTAACTGTACTGAGGATAGAACTCAACCGAAGATAACTATGGGTGTATCGATAACGCTACATATGGTCCCAACCTATTCGTGATAGCAACAGATAGACACTCTGTACCAGTAGAGTGAAGTAGTGGATATGAACAAGTAGGTTTGTTTTATACTAGACAGGCGACTCCCGAAGAGTTAGTGAATTGGCAGTCTGTACTAAGAGTCCCGATCCACACGCAATCGAATGAAAACGTCATACTGATCCTTCTACATTTCTTCTACATCAAATCGTTCTCTCTCTCTCGTTCGTTCTCTTGCATCATATGCTCTCTCTTCTCTCCTCTCTTCTCTCTCCTCTCTCATCTTTTCTCATCGCCTCTCTCATCTCTGGGTCTCTCTCTCTGTCTCTTCTCTGTTTCCCATCTTTCTACGGTTGATATTAATATGGATGTGTGTGTAAGTAAAGTCGGTGTGTACGTAGATTTCGATTTCATTAAATTCATATTTGTGATATAGTCGTACGTGAGTTAGTATATAGATAAATCTTTTAAAATCTTAGAGTGTTTTTATTTAAGTATATATCACTACTAGGTCTGTAATTAAGTATTTTAAATAATATTATGGTGTTTAGATAATATAATAATATAAAGGATAATAATATATTCGCTATTTTAGTATAATAATAGACTTGTTCTTGGGGCTAGTATATATATAGTATATACTCACGAGATAAACTTTACACAACAACTGTTGAGGCAATTGCGAATGACGTCCACATCCAGTGTTATTTGGGATTGCTTCGAAACTAATTTCCAATGATATCGCAAAGTGTAAACTCTTGCCATCATAATTATTTTCAAGAATGAAAAATGGGATCAGGGTTATGAAACTATCTAAGGAACAAAATATTTATGGAAGAATATAAGACTTTATATGAACAAGGAAGAGGAAGAAAAGAAAACGAGTAAAAACTAAAATCTGGAAAGGGTCTTCAATACCAGTATTAAGAATGAAGCAGATTGCTCTTGAAACTTGTATCTAAAATACAAAGATATGGGATGCTATAAACGATAAAATTAAGGATGGATAGCAAATTTACACAAATGAAAGCAATTAGCAATCTTTCGTGTTTTTCATGTTGAAAATTTTGGCTTTGTGCAACTAATGAAAGAAGCTGTCTCTTTAAACCCACTACTTCAAAAGAAATAGGCATATATATATATATATATATATATATATATATATATATATATATATATATATATATATATATATATATATATATATATATATATACTATATATATATATATATATATATATATATACCTGTTATAAAATATATAGCCGCGTTGAAACAAATGTTTCAGAATTAAAAACTCTATCAAGCAAACATTTAAATTAAGCTTTCTCCACTGACAAATGGTCAATCATATTTTTTTTATTTATCTCTGACTAGTCATGCCCTAGACAAAGACTTCAAACCCGGAAATTTTGTATTATGCGCTGAACCACTCATTGAACTTCAATTCATCTGGTCAATATCTCACTGGTAACGTATTTAATCTGGAATATTAACTAGAGTGAAACTTATTTAGATCAGTGTTCACTATGTCATGAGAGATACTGGTGCAAGGCATTAAGGAAAAAAGCTGTTTCTTTCTGGGTGAATAACACAAACTGCGTCAGTCATCAACTACACTTAACCATTAAAAATGACTTAACATCTCAAATCAGTCAGTGAAGTCCTCTCAAAATGTAGGTCAATTACTTCATACTTTAATTATTCGACCATGATTCAAGATGACCTAAAGAAAATACAGATCAAAATTAATTTAACTCACAACTTTCATTAAACAATGATACAAGCTGGAACAGCAATCTGCAAATAA
>JABUQX010082389.1:0-39958 GCA_015478945.1 Trachelipus rathkii | reverse complement strand
AAAAGATTAATAATGTTGGGGTCATCTCAAGACGATCAGAGATACGAGTAAGGGAAGCTGCTCCGCCACTGCTCGAGGTAATCATGGATAGAAATGTCGTAGCAAGTTCATCAACCTTTATCTTGAGAATTAAAGGAAAGCATTGACCGTGGTGAACGTTGAAATCATAAAGAATGACATTTCAGGGAAATGTGAAGAAGAAAGAGAATGTGTTCTTAATTTATTATGACAGATTAGCTTGAGGCCATTAGGTAGAATATTCGAAAACTCCAAATCAAAGAATACGAGAACAACATCATTGCACACATTGGGGCAACAATGGCCTTTGGCTGAAAATTGAAGGAAAGAAATAGTAGGAAGTCAACGAGAGCTTAGAGCTTGAATTCCAAGAAGCGCTCAAAACGGCTAAAGTTTCGGTTAGTCAATAAGGAAGATGAGGTTTGGAGGAGGAGGAGAGGTGATGGTTTCAATCAAAATGAAAAATTAGATTTTAAAACCGGAAGGTTGCAGAAAATTTAATGAAGAAACGAGACGCGTACATCAAACAGGCCGGCAATCTCCCGTGACGACACAAACTCCACTCACATGGAGGACCGGTCAATGCCTTTAATGCTGATGAGGGTAAGGGGAGGAAAAGGGGTTATTTTTTGGAAGCCACACTTATATGGGCTTCTCCGAGACTAATCGCGTGGCTGCCATTTTTATACCATTTTTTTTATTTTTATTTTTAAGAGCTAAGTGTTTTTCTGTTATTGTATTTTATGGTGTGTGACAAGGGAGAGTTTACTCCATTGTAAGAAGAATGTTGGATATGAGCACAAAATAAAGAACATAATTGGGGTACTGGAGTGCCATGGGATTGTTTACTCTAACTAGTCATATAGTGCCCCATGGTGGGTAATCTCATTTCTTCGGGAGCGCTACTAAATCCATAATATATACTATAATAATATTATATATTTATAGTATTATATAATAATATATACTAATATATATATACTATATAATTTATATATAGATATATATATATTAATATAGTATATATATATATGCGGTGCGGTGCGGTGCGTGTGCGTGGTGCGCAAATTTTGGTGCGGTGCGGTTGGCGCTGTAATTCCAATGTGCTCGTGCGGTGCGGTGCGGTGTGAGCATGGCCAAAGAGATGGTGCGGTGCGGTGGCGGTGCGCAGAAGATGGCTTTGGGTGTGGTGCGGTGCGGTGGCTGGTGCAACGACTTGCCGGTGCGCGCCTGCGGGTGGCGGTACTACAAAAATCCGGGAGCTCGGCACCACACTACTTCAGACTACCTATGTCACTCTGCAGAGATTTGAAAGAAGTGTTAAAACAAGTAACGGATGCTTCAAGGATACAAATGTATATGGATTTTTTATTGATAAAGGTAATTTTGTTAATTTAAAGATACTTTTGCATATTCAGCCAACTTTTGTCAAAAGGAACATTATCATCAAGTCATGTGATGAGATATTATATGAATAAGAACGTAAACCTTTCAAATTAAAATTGTTAGAAGCAAAAAGACAAAAGAAATTGCTTTCCCAAGGCAGGTATTAAAAATATGCATTTAAATATGCATTTAAAAAACATTATTAGCAATCCGCTTGAACTTTATTCTACTCTTAGAAATAAAATAGCGAGTAATACTATACATCACCCACTCTTTCGTAATCCAAAACTATGATGTGTGTTGATTACAGAAACTGAATCAAGCGAAATTAGCAATCGCTTATAGAACAGGGATCTTTAAATACAATTCCGCAAGCGAATATTTAATCCGCACCTTTCTGAAATTTTGCGTGTGGATTCCCATTTCAGTTAGCCACAATCGAAATTTAATCTTTACGATTCTTTAGTTAGATAATAAGTAATCTTCCCCTTAATATATTAATATATATATATTAGTATATATATAATATATATATATATATATATATATATATATATAGTATATATTATATATATAATTTTTATATAAGCCGAATTTGTTTATATAAATTTCGAATATTTACTCATTTTACATTTAATTAAAAAAAAGTCCTGAAAGTGTTGGTATAACTCAGGTTATTAATAATCAATATATATATATATATATATATACTATTATATATAGGATATAAACATATATATATATAGTATACTACTATATATATATATAAATATCTAGTATATATCTATATATATATCTATATAGGTATATATATATATAAGTATATATATATATATATATATAGTTATATATATAGGTGTATGTGTATTTGTTGTAGTCTCGGGCATGTTGAAAAGATCCTAAACAATTAATTTGGCTCCTTCCAGAGAAGTCATTTTCATCATTTATTTATTCTATCAAGTATGAAGTCTTTTTTACGAATATCATTATATTTATTGGTTTGTTTCTTTTATCTATCGCAAAAGATATGTTTTGTTTATCTAACAATCTTAATAAGTGAGAGTATATATGAACCGCACACAAACAAATAAACACACAAATAACCCACCGCTCCTTAATGATATCCTGCTCTCCTCTCTGGTCTGCTCTCGTCTCTCTCGTCTCTCTCCTCCTCTCTCTCTTGCTCTCTCCTCTCTCTTCGTCTCTCTCTCTCTCTCATCTCATATATATATATATATAACGATATATATATAGATATAAGTATATATATATCATATATATAAATAGTATATATAATATAATAATTATATAATATATATTATATAGTATATACTATATATATATATATATATGTATATATATATATGTTATAAATCTCCTTTGTCATTACCCATGCCGCGCGTGTCGAATTTTTCTAAGAAAATTTTGAAGGAAATTTGAAGGAAACTTACATATCCCGTGTTACTTCTTTTGGATTTATACCTATATAAAAAAAACTACATTTAAATGCAGTTTTACTTCAGCATTGTCAACAATATTTCAATATTGTTTATTGATTAAATATTTTATATATATAGATATAGTATATATAGTATATATATATATATACTTATATATATATAGTAGTATAGGTATATATATATATGATAATATTAGTATATATTACTCCTTCTGTATAGTAATATATAATACTATATATAGTATAATATATTATATAATATATAATATATATATATGATCTCAAAATCCCATAATAGCTAACAGTGGAAAAGGAAATACATTGTTGGAATCCCTGGTAAAATTTTATCGAGGAAACCTGTAAAAAAAAAAAAAAAAAAAAAAAAAAAAAAAAAAAAAACAAAAACCAACACATAGTTTTAGAAAAAAAAAAACATTTCTGGATCGGTGAAAAATTTTTTATGAAATGTAAAAAAATGACTAAATATTTTAACTTTCAGCTTATCTATAGAAATTTTAAAGCTGGCTTTTGTTGAAAGGGGTGAGTTCGAGCCGGCGGGGGGACATAGTATATATATATAATATGTTATTTTGTAGAAGGTATTACACGGACAGATGAGTCAGGGGGCTCGAGCCCCCGTACGCCGCGCGGGGAACACATGGGGGGGATCGTTTTCCATACCCGCGTAGGGGAGGGGCGGAGAGAACCTTTCCCGCGGACACCCCAATACCAAAGGAGCGGGGGTTCCCGTGAGACCCCTCCCCGACGGGGGGGAAATTAGTACAACTCCCGCTAGTTCCCCGGAGAGGGCCGAGAGCGCCCGGACTCCTGCATCGGTGCGGTATACCCTTGGGGTATTCTTGTAGATAAAGAAGAACATAAACACAATATGTACGAACAGAATTTATTTTTTTGAAACGAGTAACGTATAAAAATTCTGTAAATAGGCTTTCTAACTCATATTTCTATATTTATTTTTAATGAATATCTTTTTCTTTTTTTTTTAGCATTATTTTTACCCAGGAATAACTCTAAAATGTATTTCCTTCCGTTGTAGCTAGTTTTAGTTTTTGAGATAATAGATGTTTTTTTGATTTATTTTATTTTATTTTAATTTTTTTTTTTTTTTTTTTTATTTTTTTATTTTTATTTTTTTTTATTTTTATTTTTTTTTTTTTTTT
Organism: Trachelipus rathkii; assembly: GCA_015478945.1. Taxonomy (NCBI): domain Eukaryota; kingdom Metazoa; phylum Arthropoda; class Malacostraca; order Isopoda; family Trachelipodidae; genus Trachelipus; species Trachelipus rathkii. Next base: position 35,914 of record JABUQX010082389.1, on the reverse strand, counting down.
TTATTTTTTTTTTCTTTTAAATTTTAACGATTTTCGCGGCACGTAAAAAACAATAATATTTGACATATTCTCCAGCACAAACTCATCGTTTTATTATTCATTGCACATTCTTCCCGTGGGAGAAATTTAATAAAACGGATTCGTTTTCCTGTTATTTTACAAAATTCATCGTCAAGTTTTCTCATCTACGAATTAAAGCTAATCCACAGGTATTGGCTAGTCTAAACACGACTAGCCTAGACTACGACAACAGGTCAATAATTTAATCAAAAGTTTAAACGCGCATATCTCTTTTAAATGTCGATGTGGAAGTTTTAAAAATGCGAAAAAGGAAGTCTTTTTTCTTTATAACCTTATAAAACATAATAATGTTTATAGAAAAAAATAAAATGTATTAATAACCCGTCTAAAATAATAAATTCGGAATAAATTTCCCCGCAGAACGCATCCCTTTTTTACAAGGTAAGAATCGCTGGAATCGCCATCATACTATACTAATATATATACCTCACCTCACTATATACACCTACCTCTCACACACTATTATCCCCACCCAATTTTAGTGTAAATTAATTCTTTTAGATATTAATTGCCTTTGATGGTGGGATCGGTTCATGGGTAGGTTTATCTACTATAATATTATAATAACTATATATATAATACCTATATAATACCTATATTGCTTTATTAATTAAGTATATATATATTAATTATTCATACATTTACATCTATTAAATATATATATATATATTTATATCTTATATATAAAAAAGTACACTATATATAATTAAATAATGAATTAATATATTATATTAATCACACTATATACATATATATATATATATATAATAATATAATTAAATAGATTTTTATTAATTATATTTATATATTTTATAAAAATATATTATATTAGAAGAATAATAATAATAGGTAAATAAATAAAAAAAGGGAATAAAATTGTAGCGGGAGAGAGTGAGAGTGAGAGTGAAGAAGAGAAGCCTGAAAAAAAATCGAGAAAGAGGAGCCAGAGTGAATGAGTATAGAGAGAATTAGCATAATAATAGATATTTGTAATAAATATATTATATAGTTAAACTGTTATTTATTATAATTTTTTTATTATTTTATTTATTTTTTATTTAATTCGGGTAGCCAGTAACAACCTATACTATCATTATACTTGTGTATACGTGTGAGTTGATGAATTATGTGGAAAAATAAATACTGATTAAACAATATATATAGAAAATAGCTACGAATAACGTGAGATTTATAAATCCTGAGAAACATGATTTTAAACTGATTGATGTATTAAGTGCGAAATAAAAAAACCCGCCCTACAAAAACCTGTTCACATTTACGGAGCAGGTGAGTGCGGGGAGAGTAAATAAAAAAAAGTATCATGTGAGTGAGAGTGTAAAATGTGTTAGAAACCAATCTATGTAAATTAGAATTACTGAAATACAACCATGTTAGTGTTTTTTTTAGTTTTTATTAGAAAAACGTAATTAATAAGCAATTATAACTTTATAAACTGAACTTAACAAGTAGCTTTATCGAGTACGCAGTATTAATATATATTAAATATATAATTTTATATATATATAATTAATATTATTATTATAATGATCTAAATCTTAATAAGTCTATATATAATATTATTTATATATATTAAGTAAATATTTATAATAATAATAATATATATATATTATATTTATATATTATTATAGTAATATAGGTTAATAAATAATTTAATAAAATAATATTATTTAATTAAGCTATATATATATTTATATATAATATATTAATATTTAATATAAGTAATATATAATATAGTATATTATAATATTATATAATATATCTATATTTATATATATGAATGTACTATATACTATATATTATCCATATTATTAAATAAAAAGATAAAATATATTTTGATATAAATTATTATATTAATGTATTAGTAGCCTAGTTGAATATATAAAGAAAATTAGCTTAAGTATAAAAAATATATAAACTTGATATATATATTATAGTATAATATATATTATATATATATATATATATATATATAATATATATTATCTATATATAAGTAATAATATATATAGTAGTAGTAAATATATATATAATATATAGTATAATATATAGTATATATATATTAGATTATATAATAGTATATAATATATATAATATATATATATATATATATATATATACACTATATATATATATATATATACTTATATATCTATATATATATATATAATATACTATAATAATAGTATATATATATATATATATAGTAATATATACGTATAATATATATTATATACTATATATATATTAATATATTTATATATATATATAATATAAATTAATATATATATATATACTATATATTATATATATATACTATATATATATACTATAGCTATATATATATATATATATATATATTTATATATATATTATATATATATATAATTATATATATATTTATATGATTATATATATACTATATATATACTATAATATATATAATATAATAATATATTATATATAATATATATTATATATGTATATATGTATATATATATTATATCTATATATATTATATATATATAGTATTAAATATTATATATATTATTAATATATATAGTATATATATATAGTATATTATATATAGTATATATCATATAATATATATATATGATATATCTAAAATTATACAATCACAAAAATAAACCATTATGAAAAAGTTAACTATACAATATCTGTTCAGTATTTTTTTACTATATTGGACAAGTGTCCTATATATATTATTATATATATATAATATAATTATATATAATCATATATATACTAATAAATATATATATTATATATATATATAATATGCTACACATACCTACAGGGAAAAAGGATACATTGTTGGAATCCCTTGTAAAATGTTTGGTTAGGAAACATGTAAAAAAAAGAAAACAAAATACAACAGAATTAAAATAACATAAATAAATAAAAAATTGGCTTTTTTTTTGGAGGGGGGGAGTGAGCTCGAGCCGGCGGGGACATAGTAAATATAGATATATATAAGTAATTATTTGCTAAAAGGTACTTAACACGTGGCAATGTATGGGGGCGTCGAGCGACCGGGAACACAAGGGGGGGACGTTTTTCCATACCCGTGGGGAGGGGCGGAGCGAGCCCGCCGCGAGACTACCGGCAAGATCCAAGACGCGGACGACCACACACACAGCACACACACACACCGTTTCCCGGAGACCCCAACACCACTCCGATGCTGGCCCCGGGGGCCAGGAGAGAAATCAAGTACCACAACTGACGTGATATCACACAGGCGAGAGAGAGATATATCGGGGTGCGGTATACTTGGGGTAGTTCTTAGAACTAAAAAAAAAAAACCCCAAAAACAAAAATTTAGCCTACAAAATCTTATTTATTTAACAACCAGGAACTACGCTATACACCTTCCTCTAAATAGGACTTCTACTCATCTTATTTCAATATTATTAAAAACATATTTTTTATTATTTATTTTATTACCCCATTTTTTTTACCCAGGATTCTAATTTTTTTTCTTTTTTTCCTGTACTATCTTTTTAAGTTTGGTAAAATTGTATTTGGTTTTTTATTTCTATTTATTTATTCTTAATAGAATTTTTATACAGTGAAATTATTTTTTTTTTTGTTTTTTTGAAAAAATAAAAAATTTTAAAGTTTTTTTGGCGATCAGTATATGTTCTTCACATTGTTTGCAAAACTCATGTTTTATAATATTCGGCAATCAACAATGGGAAACAAAAAATAAAGGTTTGTTTTTCCTGTCTGTATATAATTCATAATTCACACAAGTTGCAAGTTCGTTATAAAGAATTAAGCTAACCTCGACGGTCATTTGCGAGTCTAACCCAAGAGATTTAACTACAACCTGAATTCATTAATTGAATGAAAACTTTAAATCGATATTTTTAAGTTCCCGCATGGTGGAGTTTTAAAGAAAATGCGTAAAAGAAAGTTCTTTTTTTTTGAATGAATTATAAAATAATAATGTTTATAGAAGCGGAAATAAATGTATTATACCTGGCCGTCTAAAAGTAACTGAAGATAGATTGGGAATAATTTCCCAAAGGCATTTAACCAAGGTAGGATGCCTGGGGAATAGCAATATATGATAATTTAAATATATATATATAGGTATAATTATATATTGAAGAAAATATATATTTATTTGAAATATATTAATATAATGTTTATATTATATATAAATCTATATATTTTTATATATATATATAGTATTTATATATATATATTATATATATATATATTATAATATATAGTATATATTATATATATATACATTATAATAATAAATATGTAATATTATATAATATATATATATATATAAATATATTATATAATATAATATATGATATAATATATATATATATAATATATATATTATATAATATATATATGCATGGGTTGATTTTTATTTGATATTACATGATATAATTCTAAAAACTGCATATGAATATATATTTTATATATATATCTCCTAAATCTAGGTCATATGTTTATTAATATAATATAAAAAGACAATATTAGTATTATATATATATAATATATGTGTATAATATATATATTATATTATATATATATATATATATAGTATTCTATAGTATATAATTATATATATATATAACTACACTACCTCAGCTACTATATTATCCCTCTCAACTCACTACTTAATCTCTTATCCTGTCCGATAAAATAATTTATTAGTTTATATTTATATATATATTTATATATATATAATACTATATATATAGATATATATAATATGAATTAGAAATATATTTTTATTATACGTACAGTATATTATAATATACCAATATATATATAGATATATAAATCTATATATATACTAGTGTATTAGTATATAGTAATACTTATATATAATATTTACATATAAATATAAAAAATAATTATATATAAAAAAATATAATAATATATACTTATCAATAAAATATATATATATCCCTGATATATATATATAGCTCATTAATACCTAATATTAATATATAATATATATATATATAATATATATATTATATAATATAATAATATTATATTATAAGTTATATATTATAATAATATAATAATATTAATATTATATTATTAGATATATATATAAATATAATATAATATTATATTAATAAAAAGTATTATATATTATATATATATGTTATAGTATAGTATATATATATATATGATTATCGTTATTAAATTAATATTTATATATTATTATATATTATATTATATATAATATATTTTATATAATAATATATTAATATTAACTATATATACGTATATATATTATATTTATATATATATATATATATTATATATATATATATATTATATATATATATAATAATAAAATATATATATATATATATATATATATATAATATATATATATATATATCTATGACTATATATATAATAGATATATATATATTATATTATATATTATAAATATATATTATAATATATATTATAATAATAATATATATATATATATATATATAGTATATTATATTATATAATAATATAATAATTAATTATATAATATATATCATATATACGTATAATATTATATATATATGGAGTATAAAATTAAAAGGTGTAGGGACGCGTCAATGTAGAGACATTTACTGTATTGTCACAGTGTGATGTACACGCTATGTACGAGAGGCAAACTTTGCAATCTAAGACCCGTGGTACATCTATTACGACATTGGTGAGCCTCTATATACGCCTTGTAACTAAGCGAATCCATAGCATTTTGGAGAAACAGTTAAAGCATCTACTCCCCCCTTCAGGTGGGAGGAATGCCAAAGATTTGAATATAATTGGTTTTGAATCCGAAAGGAGGGAAAGCCAAAGTAGAGACGGGATTGTGTGCAGATCCTCCTTAGCGAGAGGTTGTGCTGAAGATTTGTGCTATAATTTACGTGTATCAAAATTAAATTATATGCAGATATATTGTTTCTAATAATTTAATAAAGATTTAAACAGCTGCTATTTTTAATTGTATCTCTTCTGGTGGGCAAGGGCCAAAGGCCTACTTAATTTCACCAGAGTTGGGGGGAGGAGAGAGATTCAATTTAAAGTCCGACATTCCCTGATACTCGGCATTTGAAAGTGTGGGAAAATAGATGATTTAGAGTGTGCTCTGGGGTTAAGTCTGGAGGTCAGAAAGTTGGATAGGGAAAGATGAGACTGTACTATACATTGAGTGTTGTAATGTGACATATACATATCATAGCTACTCACGAGATTTTTTCGTTCTCACAGACAAACAGAACACGTGCGTGGAGTTATGATGACTTACACACCACTGAAAGGAGACTGATTATATGGTTAGCACCCAACAAGCACAACAGTGTCAGCATCTTAGCGCGGAGTCAGGCACCCATAAGACGCATAGATCGTGAAGTACCAAAAAAAATCAGATTATGCGTATTGTCAGAGACAGTAGATGGATTGAAGAAAGTATGATTAGGTCAAGAAGAGTGATCACACTTGAGATCTCGCTATTTAGGTTTTGGATTTGCAACAGGCGTATGAAGTACGGTGGCCACATATTGACCTTAGGAAGATTCGTTTAGCAGGGGTATGCTTGTGACTGAACATATGAGGATATGTGTATGTGTTATCGGTGACCGCCAGTATGGTGATACTGAACCTATAATCAAACATATATATGTATATGACTCTCGATAGTATTGCGCGCGCTCTCTAAGAGAAGAAATGGGTGCAAAGGTGATGGTGTCGGACTATTACACAGTATTAATAGCGGAGATGAGCACAGCACACGGGTACTGTGTCACCAACAACCACACATCAACGATTCTACCCTTGCAGCTATATTTCATTCAATTTGCTATTTATGGATATGGCGATATGACATGTGCAGACTATGTATACAGGTCGTGGAACACACATCTCACTAGTGAGCAACGTGGATACATCTTACCCAATAGACATTAACACTTACAATTTTAGGACTTAGTATCACAATGACAATAGGATAATCGACGAGCACTTTACCAGCGCGCTTTAGTCTTCCGGTGCTCACATCTTTTAGCCCACCTCTAATTATATTATGTCTGCCATCGCCCTATTTTCTCAGTCTGCGCTCTCTTGTGTCGCGCTCGGCACAATATGCCTTATGAGGTAGTGACCAGGTGTGAGAGGAAATTGGTTAGAGAAGATTTGGGCAGGGTGTGTAAAATGAGGGGCTTTGTAATTACCGTAAGAATCCGTATCGATTCAAATGTGTTTGTATTAGCCTAGGATCTGGTATGATCGGTGTATGTTTTGAGGACACATATTCAGTTGTAAGTATTCTTTGAGACCTGTAGTAGCTGTGTGGCAGCTCGTGGCACACATTATAGTGGTCTGTCTGAAACTTTATAATGATTTCCTAAGCCGGGTATTATTTGGGTGGATAGTGAGGAACGTGCTGATTGCGACGAGTTATACGTGTGCTGGTGTCTGCAGGTGAATGTTTGATGGGAAAGAGCTGTCTGGCGACCCTCCCTGAGTAGTTGAGTATGAGTACGAGCTATAAGGACTGGGTGGTCATTGTGTAGCATATGCTTATCTGTGGTGTTCCAACTGTGTATATGGTATAAAAGGGACTTACCCCAGTTCTATCGCAGGTGTAAGGATGCTCTGTATGGGGGTGTTATCATTTCTGTTAGGTGTTATGTTCGTTTACCTGTGTATAATTGTGTATAGTGTATGTCAGATTGGTGGACCTCATGGTCTAGGAACCTAAAGAGAATGATGATAGTCTCAAAAGATTTACGATGCGTTGCTCTATGTGTGGATGTAGTCGGACACTATCATTAAGGGTGGTGTAGGTGTGGGATCGAGATGAGTTGAATTAACAAAATGAAGATGAGTGCCACATAGTGCAAGTGATTATGCACACGACAATACTGTTTATCAATAAGCATGAAGTTGTGACACACATGAGTGTGAGCTCTAATAGAAGTGTAGCAAGTAGAACTTATTAAATGCATTTGATCGTAGAAAAATACCATCCCCAAGGGAGATCGTGGTGAGATGTAACTCACGTGATCTCATGAAGTGGTGAGAAGGAGTGATTGGTCATCACAACGCACTAGCATCTCGACGGGTTTGGTGTTAATTGAGACGGAATACGTCAGTTCTGGTGGGCGGAGATCTGGTAGATCTTTTTGGTAGGTAACAGTTATTGCGAAGCCTGTTCGGTAGATCCAGAACTATAAGTAGATGAGCTTAACTTAGTCTACTATGGCAGTTATGTGTATTTTGTCTCATTTCTCATGTGCAGGCCAAACGAATATTATTGTAATGGAGGGCAGAGGAGTATTAGAAATTTATGGACAGAGAACGACGTGTTAGAACTGATCATATGAATATAGTATGAATGTGACTACGTGGTTTTGTGATAGGGGTAATACGGAGTTTGGTAGGCCTAATCTCCTGGGCCAAAAGGGCTTATAGTAAAATACCGTCAATATTTTACTAATTATATCAGGTAGTGATTTTCCACCTCTACTGTAAGACGGTTCTCTAACCTGATCGCGATGTGTATCCGTGAGACTCTAACTCCGGTCGGATTTTGTACGTGATTTAGCGTAACGATAGTTCAAACTCATCATAATTTTGTTACAATTAGCGTATTACTACTTAGAATCGGAGTGGCTCTCTAGGTGTGATATCGAGGCTGGGTGCTTTCTATTATTTTACGATATGCGAGGCTTTTAATCAATTTATATACCTTTTACTGACTTTTGCTCTTTTCTGAATTCACTTGCATATTAATAATTGTGCCAACACACAAACTTCACTCACTATTTCATAGTATGGACATTGCTGGAAATAAAAGGTAGATACTATGACACATTCACAATACAGTGTATGTGAGCAAACAGAAACGAAAGAATATTGAGATAAATCATTAGGTATTAAGCATATCATTATCTAACACTCCATTATATAGACTACATTTAACATCATATCCACAGATAATACAAATAACTCACGTTAACACTATCCTCTATCCATATAGAACACTGGTCAGCTTATACGTGATACCTCATCAACTATGTATACTTATATAAGCGCTCTCTACTCAATCATATGCCATAAGACATGCCATTACATAGCCCATATGTATATGTTGCACTATACACTTTAACACACAACACATCAACCATATCAAGATGACAGCTTTTACACTTACTCACTACTACAGCAGTCTAGAATATATTTGTGTATGCCTTAACTATTTGGAACGATATGCCTCTAAGCTTTGTCGTCCTCATTGGCATTGATGCTACTCGCTTGTTAGTAATAGCTACTACAATCTTTTTAGAAATTTAGGTGATTAGATGCTCAATGGATGACTGACTATGACTCGAAGAATTTCTTTTCTAAACCGTATTAATTATAGCACTTTTATGTCTCACCTACACTTCACAACAAATAATAGAACCAGTAAGTCCTACTGTTATAAATGTGCGTAATGCGATAACCGCTCCAATCATAAGCTTAAATCATACCTTAGGGCGCACTGGTGCGACTACCCAATACTCCGTATGAACAAGACACGCCACCGGCACTGGAGCCTGCGTTGTCACGCTCGCAGTATTCAGGCTTAGCACCGCGCGTTTAAAATCACCGCCCTGACACGTGGTGTGTCGGCCCCGGCAGGCGCGAATATATATTTCCAACGTTTTCCCGCCCGACAGCGAATGTAGCAACCGTCAGGTCGCAATATTTCTCCTCAGGCGCGAATGATAAATATATATTAACTACGTAGTCATTACTTTTTATTATTCATACTCGAGAGATACGAATGAACGCCAAAACATTTATTTATATTAAAAACAGTTATTATCGTGACGGATATACTCACTTAGAGCAAAGACTGTCAATCACTATCAATTATTTTACTAACGACGCCTATTATGTTAAACAACATAATATTTTTATCCTAATTAAACATATATTTTACTCTTTCTATAATATGTGTTTTAACTCTCATATAAGATAACTTATATTTATATTATAATAATTTCTCTCTAATGATTGTATATGCAAGGATAAGATCAAAACAGTAAGTATGATAGTGATGGAGTATATAATAACATTTATAATATATGATTATTATTAACTACTAAATATATTTCCAAACAACGAATATAATAAATTTAATATAATTTAAATATACTAATATATATTATAACATTAATACATATATCCTGTAGAAGTCTCACTAAGTGCTAAATACGTCAAATACAAAGAGGGTGTTAGTCGCTGGTGAGTCAACTTAACACGAAAATGTAGTATTGTCTCTATCTGTGTCTACGTTAGGGCTATCCACTAATATAATATATGATCGCTCTATGTGTAAGACTCAAAATTCATGTAGGTAGTTACTGGGCTTTAAAACTCCATATCTCGGTTTTTATAAATACATGTACTCTTATAACTCTTATTATATATACTAGTGGTTATGGAGTCACTAAAATAATGATTGATACCTTATTATATTAGGTAGGCATATATAATAACTTAACTACGATTCTAATAATATAGTGACTAGAGAGTAATCAGTACATACTTCTAAATAAGAAGTGTTAACCTTATAACACCCCACTAATTTGAGGTGACTTGGGTCTGCTCTCTTTAAGATGATTATTATATTTTATTTTACTGTACTTTACATGTGACTTTATCTCAGGGATATGTTTTTACTCCTTTAACTATAATGTTTACTGCTTTTAACTATATATATTATTAAACCTCTAACATACCTATTAAGTGTCGTATAAATCAGTAAATCATAGAGTGTTGACCTAGATCAAATCAAAGGTTATTATGATATGGACTTATTGTGTATTTACTATGCTCAATATTATCAATGTCTATTAACTTCTCATATGTATTTTAACTTAGCTCCTTTTACACTATATATTGTTTACGTTGCTTATTTAATCTAATATATTTGAATTTTAATTTCAAAGGAATAGTCTACACTCTTACGCTCAGTATATTATCACGCTCAATCAATAAAGATAGTGTTAAACCTTAGCAACGAAAGGAGTAATTGTGAGTTATATCGGTTTGTGTATATAAGATATTTTAGCTGGCGTTTACTGCTTTAATACTCTAATGTTTCTACGCTTTAACTATTATGTATATTTTTACTGCTTATTAACATATGTTTTACTGCTTTAAACTCATATTAATTATTTAATATTTAAACAATTTAAATGTTTTTTAAGTATTGTTATTGTTGATATATATAACATATATAATTTCGTGATTTATTTTAGAATTTTTATATTATACTTTTTAATATTTCATTTGTCTTTATATTTATTCTTATTTTTTATCTTTTATATATATTTTTTTATATTTTATATTATTTATTATTATTTTTAATTAGGTGATTTTTTAACTTTTTATATTTATTACATCTCTATATTATATATTATAACTTATTAGTAATATTATTTACTAGGTCCATCATTGTTAATTTATATATAATATTGATTTATAACACACAACACACACACACACACACACACCACACACACATACACACTACACACTAACACACACACACATATCACACACACACACTCTGTACACATACGCTTAACATAGCCACACATATATACACATCACCCTGTTAATAATACAGTCATCAATAATTAATATCTATTGTTTTAATGTGAACAGTAATACGTTTTATATTATTTGATTTATTTAAATAATACTAGTTTATTATGTGTTTTAAATTTAACTAAAAATAATAACATATTTATATATATTATACTTACATTACAAATTTATAGCACTCTCATTTTTACATAAAGTTTCAATTATGATCTTTTTTATCATAAAACTTAATCATTTTGAATTTACCCCGACTTCCAGGACACTGAGCATATTTATTATATTAATTAGTATTAATACTTTTTGTTTATAATAACTATCTAGTTTTAATAATCATTTTACTAAATTTATATGATAAAATAATTATTTAAAAAATATGTTTAACGTACCTGAAAGAATAAATCAATGTAATAAGATTACTCACTCAGTAATATAGTGCAAGTCACTTACCTATAGTATAACTCACCCTTATTATCACACTAAACTAATATGTCCAGTACGTAATTCTCTATTTAAAGAATAATATATACTTATATAAATTTATATTTTATCATCTATATACTATTAATTTTCAATAAAAATATGATTATAATAATAAAACCTTTTAATAATAGTTTCTTTACTCCATCTAACTACCGGCTAACATAACATGCATTTTATTTAAAATTCAAATATGCTATGAAGATAGTTTAAGGATTAAAAAGTTGATATCGCGTGAGAGGTTTCCTTGTATATTCAATGATCTACAAATATAATATAAATTAATAATATATCATAAGTATTTTTTTAAATTATTTCGGTAATTATTTACAATAACACACAATAAATTTATTATTATTTATAATTAATCTGATGTATCAATATTCATGTGACAATACATTACATCTCAGTATATAGATAATAAATCTATAATCAACCGCTAGTACTTCTATTTATCATATAGATATGTTACAAATAATGACTATCCTTCTCCCATTAAATAGAGGAATGAATATAATTAAACTACTTTAGGTCTACTTATAATAATTCTATAGGATAATCTCTATTTTAATTAGTAACCCACAGGTATTATAAAATGATTTCTCCATTAATATTTATCATAAGCTTTTTAATTAATAATTATATTTACCTAAAACGAGTAAGTCACTTCACGAGGCTAACTAATTCAATGTTGAAATATAACACGAGGATCTTACTCAATTTTAGCGACTCACTTGACACCATTTATATGTAGATAAACCTTTTTGATATAATCCATCTAGTTCCAAGGCCTACGTGTGGATTTAAGTGTCTTCACCTTGTTTAAATCATAACTCATTTTGTTTCTTAACATATGCTAGTTTCAAAATTAGATTACAATTTAATGTAATCGATCGCAAAGGGCCTCTCCATAGATCATACCACATGTAAAAATTTAAGTCCTTAGTTATGGTTATTAAAATTCACTTTATACTTTTCTATCATTCTTATAAAGAGAGACAATAATGCTGATAATCTTACTCATGAAAATGGTGATAATTTTGAGTGCTTTCTCATATAGCATTACGCTTAAGAAAAGAGAAATGTTTTTAAATTTAAGGAAGCCACAACCAATCTGATTTTTAAATGTTAAATTTTAACTGGCTTTCTACTGTGTCAGGTTGTCATCTCTCATTTTTCTTTTTGACCTTTCTATATATTTAGTGTTTTGTTTTTAGTTGAACGATTATGTGATTTAATGTCCATGCTCTTGTGTTTTGGTTGGGTGTTTGATCCGAGATATGTGTTATGATGCCCCTGACATGTGTTTGGTTTGGCCATGTAGTTTGTTGTTGTAGTGTCGGCCTTACCTGTTAGTTGTGAGATGTGTAGATTGATAGCTCGTTGTGGTGATATATATTTATTACTTGTGTGATTATAGTTTAAGATGTTGTGTTAATTAATATCATTTTTGTTGATAGATTCTCAAGTCAACAAACTGCAGTAATTTTTCATAATTTCTGAAATAACTGCTTTCCACAGATGTAAAATGACAAAGATTTCATGTACCAACTATAAAAAGAATTGTTTATTTATGCTTATTGTATTTATTTTTTGCTGCATATTTGATAAATAGTTAAATACTTACAAGTGTACGGAAGTGGATACCAATATTTTTGCCTGGACGGGCCCCAGTTTATCACTAACCTTAATCCTCATTAATCTCAACACAACAGCACATGACATATTGCGAGAATAAATCAATTTACGCACTCATTTTTGACTAACAAGACACTCTCTGATAGAAATTGCCTAGCATCCATATTGTCTGACCCCATCTACTAATGAGGACGTTGATTTCCCAAAGAGCGCACACGCACCGTCTCGTCTGTCTAACCCGCTCCGGTATCTTTCTTGTATCAGACTTCAGATTTACTTCCAAATTCATGCAAATGAACCTCATCTTAGTGGTGCTGACATTCTTCCGTAATCAGCTCAAAGCTTCCGAGAGTTATTTGTACAAAATGGAACTCTGTCAACTTGAATATGCAATAAGATTTCAGTAGCCTGTCCCTCTCAGAAGATCAGAACGGGGATAACAGAAAAGTCTTAGGCATGGTCTGTTTTTTATTTTCCGATTTTCATATTGATTATTTGTGCATCAGCGTTCACAAAATTGGACCTTTTCCTATAGGTCTTTTTTGGTGAATTTTTTCTGACACTAATTATGATAAGTAATTGTTTATTGTAGCTGGGTTCTACAATGCCTGACAAGTCCGATGATGAATTCCTTTTTGCAGGGTGCCAATACGTTGGTCAGTAGCGGGTGTACCACAGAGATAATGCATTCTAATTGTTTTTAGATGTACATTTTGTGTACACATTCTCAAATAGAATATTTTTTTCTGAAAACGTATGTTTTTACATTGATATCAAGATGTTTTTTCTTAGTTGAGTATCCATAGCTTGAATGTACCATCCTAAGAGAGCAAATCAAAATCTAATCTTGTGTTTTTCCCGCGTCGCCACATTTTGATCCAATCTCTAAAGTCGAATTAACCAGACTTTAGTGCGGGCTCGTTCGCCTGGATGGAACGTAAAGCTCGCCAACCTATAGAATAGACAATGGAAGCCCGGGATAAGACACATTAAATTCTCATTAGTCCTAACTTTCCTCGCAGGAACAATTAATATGAAAAAATTCCAGAAGTAAGAATAATTTTTGCGCTAAATCTAATAATTCAATTTCAAAATTTCAAAAAATTAAAACAATGGGGATGTGTACACTCCTGGAAAAGTTGGTGGACTCAGCTGATGTGTATATACAATAGCAATTGATAACAAGACGCATCTCTGGTAAATAGAATATACTTTACTGTTCTCTTTATATTATATAGGATAGTTAATATAGCGATCTCTCTTATGCATAATGCAATAAATATATTTCTCTATATCTGAATCATGTTGTAAATAGATAAATTGCTGGGAATGTTGTCCTACCACACGATAATGGACTCAGGCCAATAGCGAAAATATGAATGTGTTAAATTAGAAAGAGACACCTACTCTCTCTTTCTCACTTAACCATCCTCTAGCCGTCCTATCGTCGGATCGTAGCGTTTAATATATGTCTATGAGAGAGATAGACATTGTTATATTATTTCATGAAACATTCAATAGTAGTCTGAATAATAGTCTGCGATTGAGACACGTTCCAGAATGTTTTACACAATAATCACTTCACAACTTGAACAATAGTTGCATAGAGGTAGAAGATCATTACTCTCAGATCAAATACCAGGTACAGAAACGTAACTTTTGTTCCTCAGTATTTCCTCTCTGGTAGTATAGTTGGTCTCGAGCAGTCCTATCCTCAATTTTAGGCCAATATACTCACATATCATTAATCCTTGGTGAATTTTTGAATAAAAAAATTGTTCGTATATAGAGAGTGAACTTATAATTTGTTTATTCTATAGGCGAAAGTAAGGATTTTGAGAAATAATTGGGGCTTATGTATGATTTCGGGTAGATAGTGGACTCAACATTATTATATTGTTACTATAGATAGTAAGATTAATCATATATGTGTATATGAAATTCAGGTGTTAGAGTATGGTGTCTGTCGACTTGGACGGAACACCAAAGTTATTCTCTCAGAATACACACACCAAAATGAATTGTGTGGCGAGAATTTTAAGAGAGGAAGTTTCTTTGTATATAAGTGATAGACTATCTCAAACAACGGAACATATATCATAAGTAAAGAAAAAATAAGAGTGCATCTTTGTTCAACGTCACGATAACATAATGCGCCTGAAAAACTGTCGTCAGTCCATTCACTTGAACGCTCAAGTGAAATTAAACGAAAGACAAGGTCATGACATTACTTGTCTATATGTCCTACTTCAGTTTCAAACAGTCCACACAGAGGAAACATATGACAGAGATGCGCGTCTGGATGCAGTTTTGCTGAGCTAACGGCTGAGCAAGCTAAAAATCCTTGACAAAATAAAATCTCGAAACATAACATGATAGCTCACTCTCAATGACTTTATCCTCGGGATATTTTATATAAATGCTACGAACCCTATGTAATTTATTCTCAAGTTCTGATAGTCGATTATAATAGTCGTAATAGTATATAAATCTATCTGGGAAGTGAGCCTACGATTCCGTGTAAGGATTTATGTACACAAAGATAACACTGAATTATTCACACGTTAATGGAAAATATTAATGAAATCATTGAAATAAACTTTGTGCAACGAGACTTTAGAAGCCTACTCACGCTCACTCAGATATATTCATCCGAGGATAGAGTATCGAGACGTTTGTAGAGGCAAAAAAACATGTTAAATATTATGGATAAGTTATATACAGATCAATAATAATTCGGTTAAGATTTGTGCGTCAAAATATCATTGTATTACAAATTGATATCATAAGGATGGTAAGGTTTGTGATCAAACTGTCTGGAGAGTGCACGGTGATGCGCCTCAGCGTGACTAGAAAAAATTGAATGCTTGTGCTACCCCATATTAACCGTACAACCTAAAAAAGGCCTTTCTTGTGTTATACTACGGTGAGATGCATATAGTGGTAGGACATATTAAAATATAATGAAGATATCCATGAAATCATACGAGCCTCAAGAGTCCGCTCATATTACTAAGCCAAAGAGTTTGGAAGGAAAATCGCGATTTCCACTATTTAAATGAACCTCATAAAATATAATCGATCACTACAGAACTAAAACACATTCACACTCAATGAACCCAAGAAACGATCTCCGCATACTAGTAACTATAGCATGCAAATAAAAAACAATACACAAAACACAAACTTACTAAATTCTTACAGAACTAAAGAAAGTACCCATATGATATCTCTAAAACTTTTCTAAATAAACATAAAATCAATGAGATTAGTATGCTTATTTATCTTTAATCAATTTTTTTTACACCATATTCATCTTAAACTCCGTAAAAGTTATTATAACTTAAAAAATCTCGGGGGTTATTCTCTATATAAATTTAGAGCGCCACAGATTTGTAGAAATGACAACTCAGAACACTATCCTCAATCAGTGATAGAATTTATGCACTTATCATTTCTATAACAAGAAAAAAGTAGATAAACAAGTGATAAAATGCCAAACTTAGCATTAGTAAAGTAATTCATAGTAATGTCTATGAAACACTCTTTGCGGGATTGCCAGACCTTCAATAATTGTTACCCTAGTAATCTATATAAGTCGAAGATGATACGTATAACAAAAAGTAGATTTGTCTTCCATGGAAAGACATATATTGAGAAGACACTCAATAAAAAGTTCAGACACTTTATGGTAATCACATAAGCATTTTACAGATAGAGATGAAGTAAGTATTACAGTATTTTCAGTATGGTATGGGTAAGTATAAGGGTAGTGAGGTTGTTGTTAGTATTTCTACTATGATTGATGAAATGGTAATACATATGTGATGTACAATATATGAATTACTAATATATATACATATATAAGAATACTCTCTCTCTATTTAGAAATAAATCTTATATTAAAATTTTTAAGTAATATAACATTAGAGATGGACATATCATTTTAACAATGTAGTGAAGTAAATAATTAATTAGTAACATTATTAATAAATAAACAAAGCCTTAGACATGATGATTGTTCATTAATAAATATCAAGTGGTTTCATGTTTAGACAGAGAAGATATTTATTGTGAATTATATTATATTCTCTATACTATATATTTATGGGCTTTCTTAATACTTATGGGCTACAAAGATGATTGAATAAGTAATGACAGTGATGTAATAGTCACAATATAAGAACAAAACGTGAGGCATAGCGTTTAGGGTTGTAGACAGGGTAATGTAATAGTGATTAGTTGACTTAGCGCGCGCATAAGATTACTGGCATTTACTGACTTATTGTCTTATTATAATACTCGATAAATAGTCCATTGTTTATTTTACGCTAATTTGATAATAATGCATTACTACCCCATCAACGGTTAATTAACTCTGAATAATTTATACACACATATACACAAATATCAATTTATAATAATAATAACTCTCATCTGTGTAATACTAATGATATAATGCTATTGTTTTATTATTAGACGTTTTAGGATAATTTTACTCTATAAATTAGATTAAATTATATGTATAGCAAATACATATATATCCTATAAATAGTAACTCTATCGATAATATACAGACAATAGTAATGAGCGCACGATATAATGTAGTGTTGTTTTATAAATGAACATATTTGAAGTCTATATTTCAGAATGTAGGAAAGTAATATGTTCATTAAATAATAATCATCTTACCATGACGTTATATGTTTATACAGGTACAGTATAAGGTTATGTTGAAGCTATCATAAATTGTATAATGATGTTGTTGAGCACATACGTAATAGGTGATGTTAAGTTGTTGTGCTAAAGTATGAATAATAGTATACTAATGTGATGTGTGTGATTTATACATGAATGTGTGCATGAGATCTTGATATTATAAATAATATAATAATATTTAATATAAAATATAAATAATATAATATGAAATAAACATCAATGATTGTTGTAGTATTAGTAGTGTTACTATATTTTGTGTATGTGGTGTGAGATGTGTATAGATGAGATTAAATTAATACTCAAATATTAAAACGGAATAAATATATGATGCCAAATCTCAAATAGTTAAAATTGTCCTTAATTAATCAGAGATATAAAAAAGAAATTAAAGAATAACCAATAATATAAATAAATATAGGTAATATATATATTAAATTATAAAATAAACCTATAAAACTAAAATAAATTACCACTTACCATAATATATATATAAAAATAATATAGCCTAGTCACATAGAGAAATATAATAACTATTCCGGACGAGAAATTAAAATGCGTATTAAACAGAACAGGAGAACGTTTTAATTTTAAAATCAGTTTACGTATTGTCTGTAGCCTTAAAATAAGAGTTTATGTATCTTTTAAACATTAATTGATATACTATAGGATCTTATGTAGTTTTATATTATTTGTATTATAAAACATGAGTTAAAAGGTGAGGGAGCACTCATAAGTATATAAATAATCAATGAAGGTTATTAAATTCACGAGTATATAAAGTCATTTAAATACTAAAAATGCCAATACATTCACTCACATCCAATCTTCTGATAGGGTATCATCTCAGCACCTTTGTATTTTCTTATATTTACAGTCATCTTTAAGTAGCATTGAGTATATGTTGAACATATACTCTGTAGAAAGAAAAAAGCTAAGGATAAAACTCAAAAGGTTTTTTTTTGTGTAGAAACATGAGTTATAATGCATAAGTTTTTAAAGCACAGTATAATATAAATTAAAACTAAAGCATATACTAATGACTCCCTTTGTTTGCTATAGGTTACACACTCATCTATATTGATTTATACTGATCTCTTATACTGTGTTCCCTATTTAAATGGTTAGAGATCAATGTTTATCATCATTATTGAAGCGCATTCAAGAATTAGGTAAGACGACCTGTAATATGTGTTGGTTTTCTTTTCAACATATGGAAATCTTTAATAATAATACAAAATGACTATTAACCCTTTCCACCCTTTTAGGTGAAGCTGTATGTTCTAATTGACACCTCTATTATATCTGATATTATATATCTTAGCAGGTTTTACTGCTTAAAGAGTATTGTTTAGCTCTAGTTATAATATAAATTATTATAAAGTATTATAAGCTCTAAGTAAAACCATATGAGTTAAAGCTAGTAATCATATACAGTATATATAAGATAGAAGGCTGCTTACGGCTAATAAGCACTATAGCAATAAAGCAGATGAAACAAAAGCATATATAATCCATTAATATAGGTGTTTATAGGGCAATTAGCTAAAAGTGTATTTATCTCCTATATTTCAAGGCTTTAGCTACATGTTTGAATGTGAATGTTATAAATAATAAAAATTGAGCCAAACTAAATTTTCTTCTTCACAAAGACAGAAAGAATAGAATTCATGTTAGAGAATATACCAATGGGATAATATATTTGTTATAGAAACTAATTACTTATCAATCTTTTTTAAAAATAATATTATATATATATATATTTATATATAAAAATTAAAATGTCTTATAGTAATAAAGAGTTATAAAAAAAATTGATGTTAATAAATTAATATGTGTTAAATATATATTATGGTTCTGATAATGGAAGTTACAGTTATTTATGATGGTTGGCGAAAATGTTTTTTAATAAAATATGTATATATAAATTAATTGAAATAAAAATGAATATCGTAACTTCGATAGTATATATATTTTCATTATCTCGCGCTAGGGAATATTGCGCTGCTATAGGGTACGCATATATACCGTCTACTATACGTACTTATTAGTGCAGGTTAATCTTGTCGATTGTCATGTCCATCACTAAATTATAATATATATACTGGTAGAATCGATGGAAATTAATTGCGCTACTGCGGGTACCTGGCTAACTCAGCTGAGTGCTAGGGCTCTTATAGTAAGTTGATAACGTCAGTGATATATATATATATATATATATAATATATATACGAGTAGCGGTGAGACGGCGGCGTGATAGAACGCTAGTAGTACTTCTTTTTCTTCTGTGTCTTCGTTCGCTTCTGTCCCCCTTACCTTTTTGTCTGCCAGAGCAGTGAGTGAGTGAGGTGGGCACACTGACGTCCTCCCATGCATCGGAAAGAGTAGGAATGTCAAGAGGTACTATGAATATAGACATAGAATCGTCGGAGGAAGAAAGCAACCGAACGCCTCTACACTGCTCTCTCTGCTCCTTCTTGTAGCCATGTTTGAGGAATAGTGAAGAGACTCGTCGCAAAGGCACAGTGAAAAATGGTCATACTAGGAGACTATAACGTGTGACCGACGCGTAGACGTACTCATCATCCATTTACCTGAGAGAGTTTAAATCGTGAACAGGCATTATGGGATACGGATCCCTTCGCCCAGGGTGGGCTCACAAACCTGATAGATCCCCGTCACCTCAAACACACGACATGTTTACGTTAAGTCATTTCAAGCATTTTGTATCTTGAATTGAATTTTGAAATATCAGTATACTTGATCATATGATTGCTCCATGTGTGCATAAGCTGATAATATTCGCTGTGTTTGAGTGGTAGTGGTGTCAATCCACTTTGTTATCTTCGTCTCCAATGCAAGTATCGTGGGTTCACAATCATCAACTCGCCAAGTCTCTATAGCTTAATGTAAGCGCTTATAAGTATCATTCGTCTCGTCTTAATACTCTCGATTAACACGGATGCATATACATGTGCTCATCCTTTTCCCAACCTAGAACCGTGATCTCGATACAGTTTGACTGTAAGTGTGTCATTTATTCTCTCATTTTATCCATCATCGTGTGTCTTTTAGCTGTACCAGATCGTCTATGGTGTGCTTCTAATTCGTTCATTCGTCGTGCATTTGATCATTACTACGTGGCTAGTCACCCTTAGGATAGCTCCTATAAAAGTGATTTCGTCTATTGAAATGTGGCATATATTAGAAGTCATTTAGATTCTGAGTTGTTTTGCTGTGTAATGTGCCTGTGACGCATAGTCTCGGTGCTACATAGTACTAAATTACTCAACATAGAGTACAACATACCCTCATGTTAATCCTAAACGCACACTCAAGACCTAGTCCCTTACATTCACCAACGAATAATTTGCACCTGCCACCTTCCTGTCATTTCATCAATACTTTCATACTACACATCTTGCAGCACCCGATTACCCTTCTCACCAATACTAATATGACCTTATAATATTTTAAATACTCAGATCACTTGTATCCATGCGTATATTCACCTCATATTACTAAACTAATAACTTCACACTGTGGAGGACTGTCCTACTCAATACCATATATAACCCTTACTCTATATTATCTACGTTATCTTTTTTTTTTTTTCCCTCAGTTACACACCCTGCCTAAATCTCTCTACCAATACCTCTCAAACTCTCTTCAGTTTAGCCACACAAAACCAAAATTATCCGCATATATAAATATGTAGGAGACCCTCCAACTTATCTCCATTTATCTACATCCATTCTAACTCACCATTTCCTGCCACTCCCACCTTTATCTTACATTAACCCCTCAATCCTATATCTAATAAACTATGAATAAACCAAGAGTACAATAATCATCAACGCTCGTTTTCTCAAGTGTGCAGCTTAAGATAAAATAACGATCTAAACTCATTCAAGTACCGTATGACACTCCATTATAGCAATGTTCTACATACTCCTCGATCAATTAATCTAGATCAATACTATTCACTTCTGATATTCCTCCATCATATGATCACTTACCACCCCATAGCGCGTAGACACCATATTATGGGACTATCATTAATTCTACAAGCGCTTGCAGCGCAGATAGGAGTTTAGCCACATAATAGTGACAGTCTGATAAAACCGCCTGTTGGCTAGAAATACGTCAGTTATAAACCTAGGACAACTAAATATGGCTACTCACAAATTGTCTTCTTCTCCCTCATGGTCTTCATCACATTCATTGGGTTCTCTCACTAATGTATAGAGTGTACTGATCACTCGGCACCCTCTACTCTTCGAGCTACCTTAAATTCGGCAACTCTTTGCTATTTGGCCTCCATAAACCAATCAGTCCGGCTCCAGAGTCTCACCTACTCACACAGTCATCACTAACTTATCTCGAATCGACAACACATTAACCTCAAGCATCCTCATAGATATCTCTCCTTACATTACACTGCTCGCATATAGTGAGAACTTTTCACCATCTAAATTTACTTTAACTAGAGATCTCATCTATTATCTCACACTTACTTTGAAATCAAAGATGTCAAACTAATTTACTGCCTCTCGCTCAACCCAAATCCTCTCGAACAATACCTATCTCCATAAAGCCTTCATACCTTAATAAGAGCTACTCGCAATCCCAAGCCAACTCCATACAGGTCTACCTCGTTCATTCGATATTTGAGCAAGTATCATCTTATCAACATTTATAGCCAGCATAAAGAATATTGACCATTTCAATCTGACACCTATAACCCAATAATAGCGTCTCCTCACTTACTAAGCTCAATCTCAATACAAAAGACATATATAAACGCTGATTTCCAAATATAATGACGTCCATCAAAATCCACACAATTGCCACTAATCACCTCATTAGTACCCTGAATACAATAGAGTGATACCGAAAATAAATTTCGGGTTCTCAAAATTGTTACCTAGCTGTGGAGACCTAAGGGTATATATATATTGGTACCGAAAAATTAGTTGCCGATAAATGTAAAGTCAGCGACAGGGATACAAATTAAATTTTCTTGAGCCAATCATTTGAATATATACATGGAAGATGAACATTTGTCCTACTACTATTATGATTAGGTTTTATGATTACCATGTTGTGATAATATCCAAACTTCATGTAAGTGATGTTAAGAGAGCTCATCCGTCGTATCACTAGCCCACATCCGCATGGGCTATCTAATTATATGTTAAATCCGACTGTTACATCCTCAATTGGCGCTGTTCTCCATCATCTGTCTCATATTGAATAGTCCGAACTTCCTTCAAACAGTCAAATTTTGACATCCGGTCCATCACGTTGTAGTATTATTAAGTGTAGTAAGTTGTGTATGTATGTGTATTGAGTGTTGTATTGTGTGTGTGTTGTGTTAGCTGAACGCACGGGATGTGAAATAAGTTTAGGATATCATATCTAACAAAATAACGTCCTGGTTGCCAGACTTAGCCGTAAATCTAACACCTGTCAGTTCCACGGTATATACTACTCATACTCATATAATACCAAAGGCAATGTTGCAAGGTATCTATAATGAGGTGTTGTTGTTCACTTAGAAGTATATGCTTATGGTTATAGACCGTTACGGTCTCAAGCGATATAGAGATGGTGAAGTCTTTATTATGGTGTGTCTGGTGTTGTTGAGTGTGTTTGAGTCATGGTTTGGAAGCCGGTGTCGTAGGTTTAGTGGCGTTTCTGTGTAAGGTATAAATCTGTAGTATACGTGATCGTCTAAGAGTCATTCTTGACAATAAATATAGATATATTATATATATATGATATATATTATATATATATATATATATAGATATATATATATAATATATAATATATAATAAATGTTGTATAGTGTTAAAATCTGGTGTTTGTATAGTGTAAAGTACAATCGTATTGTGTGATGTTAAGAAGTTTAAATATCTGTTGATATATGTGTAAGTAATCTGTATGTTGTTGTATGTAAATATATAAATCTGTATATTATATATATATATAGATATATATATGTGTGTGATGAAAATTTTAAATTTGTAGTTGTGTAATAGAAATCTAGTGTTGTAGTAATCTTGTGTAGAGTGTAAATGATAAATAGCTGTATATATGTGATAAGTTAATAATCAGCGGGACGCACTATCAGGTGATATATAGTGCAGGGGTTGGCGCCTTTGCGGTATATATATATATAATATAGTAGGAGGGGCCAAAATTGACCATGGAAGATCTATAAGGGTGATATTGTCGAAAATAATAGGTATAATATAGTTGATAAAATTAAATTAGGGTCTCGTAGCCAATAAATTAAGGTATAGGTGGCACAAAATATTGTAATACCATGGAAAGACCAAAATAGGGTAGGTACTGAAAAATATTAAGGGTCGGCCAAAATTAGGGTGTAGGCCAATAATAATTGGACCTACACGTGAAGACCAGGTTGGTATCTCGAATAAAAATTAAGTAAGGTATGTGCTAATCCACAGAAGCTCTCACATAACCGTTTTTGGCCGCAACCCTTCTTCGAAGGAGTGCAAAAATATTAGTAGGTTGTGACCAAAAAATAATTTAAGTGAAATCTTTCTCAAAATATTTGGGTTCTCAAAAATTTTGGGGATATCAATAATAATTTTGTATATATATAAGTTTCATCAATAAAATTTTTTTGTGTGTAAATATACATTAAATATAATTTAAAATAATATAGTTACCTCTAAAATAAGGTCAAGTCCTTCAAAAAAGGTTCGCTCGTGGTATCAATAGGTCCAAGGCCCTAAATAAAGGTAGGTCAGGAATAAACCTCACCCAATTTTAGTTACTCAATATTTAGTTCTACTATACTACTTATACTACTTATATATATATTATATATTATATATATATTTATATATATTAATATATATTATTATATAATTATATTTAATATATATATATATATATATATATATAATATATATATTATATTATATATATTATTTATAATATATATATAATATATTATATATATAATATATAAGGGAGAGAGGAGAGATATTAAAAGGATGATAGAGAGAGAGAGAGAGACGATAGAGAGAGAGAGATTGAGAGTGAGATATGAATATATGATAGTATATATTGAGAGAGGAAGAACAGATGATGAATAGGAAGAGATATGTGAGAGAGTTAAGAGAGAGTAAGAGAGAGAGAGATAGAGTCATATATTCGCATAGACTCAACAATCTCGATAAAACTTGACTCAAAATCTCGAGTAATTCTATCACTCGTAGTCTCAAACATACACCGCGAAAACTTCTACCTCTCTCTCTAGTATATATTTTACAGTACATATTCTACAAAGTTTATATATATAATATATATATATATTATATATATTATTAATATTATATATAAAATATATATATTAATATATTAATATATATATATTAATTATTATATATTATTATATATATATATATATATATATAATAATATATATATATATAATATAATTATATAATTATATATTATAGGATTCTTTTTCAGTGTTCTGAGGAGACATGAAATATCGATTTACATATCTTTATCTTTCGATAGATATATCTCGCTCCTATTGCGGCATTGTCACGCAGTTAATGTATAGGATTTGAAATTTTAACGTGTTTGTTATCAATTTTCCGGAATATTTTTATTTTTATAATAGCTATTTTAAATGATGTTAATAACTGTTTAATTAGTTAAAAAACGCCACGTAAGGGAAATTAGGTTTAAATTACTCCTCTCTATGTTATATTTACATATTTAAATCAATTAATTAATTTATGAGACGAAATAATTATGTTAATATACTTTATAGCTATTAACTGATTTGTCATTAACTGGGGAGATCTAAAAACATAACATCAATCAAATTTCTAATTCTTCGTTAATTATTAGGTCCTTCAAAAAGCTGAAAAATTCAGAATCTCAATCACTCGTCTCTCATCTTCATCTTCAGATATAGAGTTTAAATAAGATCAGAATGATATTTGATGCTCATTATATATATATAGTATTCTCATAACATATGAATAGAATATATTTTCGCGACGTTCTAATTATGAGTGATGAACTCGGCTAAAGCTAAACGGCCTATTTATTTTAATTGCTTGAAATACTCCTGTAGGCTCAAGCAGCCAGAAAACTGATGAGCTAAGAATAAAATGACTCCACAATTCATATTGTATATAATGAACTCCTGATAAAAATGATAATAATGAATAAATATGAATTGCTTTTAGATTTTGCATTAAAAGTAATGATACAACCTCCCTAACTTGAGTATTAATATTACAAGAAATTAAAATCAATAAAGCATTGCCAGTGAGGAGAAAGAGTTTTTCAGAGTGCTCCGATTAAGAGTTTCGAGCCGATAAGGAAATAGTATAAGTATGTACTGAGCTCCACTCATATATATGTTAATCACTTTCACTAATTCAGTTTCACGGAGTATTTTGCGCTCTAGTCTTTATCTTGGTGTGTGATGTGTAGGTAGTTGAGTATGTGATAGAGTAGTATAGGTTGATGGTTAAGGTGTTAGGTTATATAGGTAGGTATAGAGTTTAGGTTAGGTTAGGTTTAAGTTATTCATAATTTCAAATAGAAACAACAATCAATTTCGTTATGATCATGGGTTAGGTTAGGTTATAAGTTAGTTAGGTTAGGCTTTAGATTATAGTATAGGTTAGGTGTAATCATACGCAACTAACCTAACCTATACACTCAAAATTATACTTAATAAATATAAAAATTATGAATTAAATAAATCCTGCTTGCTTAAAGATTTAAGGGTAGAGTGATTTAATACTAATATTATATATAATATATAATATAGTATTATATAAATATAATATTAATTATTATATAATATATATATATATATAATATATATATACTATTAATATATATTATATATAATATATATATATACTGTATAATTATATTAAATTAATATATATAATTATTAATTAATATATTAAATATATATAATATAATATATAAATATATATATATATATATATTTATAAGTATAATATATAAGTTATAATATTATAAGTGTGATTCAAACACATCTTTTAGACATCTAATGATGAATATATATTATAAATATATTTTAAATGATAATAGTAATATACTAAATAATAATTATATAGTAATACCAATAATAAGTTCCTTTGATATTGATTATATTAATTATATTTAATTTAATATCAAATGGCTTAGTTTATTTTATATGTATAATAATATGTATAATGTGTATAATAATAACGCAATTAATATATGATAGATATATGAATGTTTCTCGCGTAAGTATTGATTACCGTTGTCGCTGGTAATAAGCCGATATCCGTGTTTGAACGCACTTGTAATAATACCCATATAGATCTAATGATATATTAACGGGTAAAATTTAAGTTAGACGCCCTAACACTGGATATACGTGTATATATGTGGTGATATGGGTAGGACTCATATCGTAGTATACATATAATAATATAAAATATAAAATTTCTAATAAATTTTGCCACTTCTCTAATTATTATATAGATTTACTGATTAATTCGAATAGTGATATGACGTTTTAAGGGTTCTATAAGTGTGTGAAATGTTATAGATTATAATAGTGGAATTATAGTATATAATATAATAATATATGATTAGATAATGATAAAAAATTATAAAGAAGTAGAAAATAAATAAAAAAATCTCATTATCTCATCTATATGAAGTAACAAAAAGCTTACAACTAGATACATTTAAAACTGGCAAATAAGAGAAATAATTTTACATAAGAAATATAATTAAGAATACCGAAGGGTGGTAATTATACCGCACCGCAGGCAGGTAAGTCGGGGATGTCATCTCATGGGACCTTCCGGAACTACGGTGGGTAGGTGTACTTAATCCTCCCCTCTCCTCCGAAGAAGGGTATCTCCGGAATAACTCACGTCTCTTATCTGTGATATCATTGCGTTGTCGCAGATGGAGTTCCTCTTCCGGCTCTCTTCTCCCTTCTACGTGGATATGGAACACGTCCCCCCTTGATGGTTCCCTTCTCGATGTTCGATTAGATGTAAAATGTTAAAACCTCTTAAAATATTATACCTTTAAAAAATTATATAAATATATATTAATTTAACATTTCTAAAAAAGGTAATTAAAAATAAAAAATAATAAACAAAAAATAATAATAAAAAAGAAATAAAAAAAAAAAAAAAATTCATTTACCATACTAATAATAATAACATTCTAATTAATTAACTCGCTCATTTACAGAAAATCTATTGTCTACTAACCTTGATAAATATATATAAGTTTATCTTATTATATCCTCGAAGCTCCTACGATATTATTTCAAGATGGAAAATTTTGTGATAAAAATGATAATAAGGGTAAAATCTACTAGATATAGATCGGGATATCTATTCGCTTATTTATTATATTATGAAAGTATATACACTTATATTATTTATAGTTTATAACTATTAGTATAATATATCATATATAACTATATAATTTAATACTATTAGTATCTTAATATATGATAAAATATAAATAAATGATATATATTTATTATATGACACCAATCGTAATATACAATTACTAATAATCAGTTGATCTGCTACTTAGTTCAAAATATAGTTTAGTGTGAAAATAAATAGATTCCTATATACAATATATTTGAAGCTGAATATAGACAGTAATTAACAATTATGATTGATATATATATAATAATATATATCTATATATTATATAAATTTATTATACTAATATATATATAATAATAGTATATATATATTAATATATAATATATTAATATATATATATAGTAATATATCATATATATATATGTATATATTATTATATTATATATATATATATATATATATATATTAATATTATATATATATATATATATTAGTATTATATTATATTTAATTATATATTCTTACTAATTATATATTTTATTACATTTATATATTTTTTATTCATCCAATACTATCAAAATACTATATATATATATAGTGAGTATTTTTTAAACTAGATATTATAGTAAGTAAAATATATTATATATATATATTTATAATATAGAATAGATATATATATATATAATTATAATAAAGTATATATAATAATATATATAATAATATTATAATAAATAGATATATAATAATAATATTAGATATATTATGTGATATATTATATATATAGTTTAATTATGATTATTCAGTTTAATTAATTAGAGGACTAGGGTTATATTTAGGTTATAAATGTTTGGTTATGGTTATAGGTTAAGTTAGTATGTTAAGTTAAGGTAGAGTTAAGAAATAGGTATATGATATTAACCCAAAATTAATGTATTTACCTCATAATAAAAATATTTAAAATTAACCTTAATACATTAATTAGTGATTTTCGCTCTGTGAAGTTCAATCACACTTATAAGATAGGCCATAATTAATAGTAGATATAATAATTCTAACCTTAATAAAAATAAGATATAATTAATTCTATAAATAATAGGTATGCAGATAAAAACACAGTGTATACCTATATAATACTACTATATAAAAATATAAAATGTGAAAAGTAATACAGTAATAAAGTATTATATATTAATATATATTATATATTATAATATTATTATTAAATATATATATATATATCATATAATATAAGATTAATAACGTATTTATTAGTTGAGTTTTAGTAATAAATATGTATTTAAATATAATATAGTGATATAATAATAGTATTAATATTAAATATATGTATGATATATAATCATATGTGTTATCTATTAAAGTAAAAATAAATTGAATTATTTATATACGATTAAATACATTTAATAGATTACATTAATTAATATGCATTAACACATAATAATATTATATTAGTATTATTAAATAATATTATATAATATATATTATATATTAATTATATATAATATATTAATAATATATTTTATTTTTTATATATATGTATATTAACATATTTATATATATTATATAATAAAATTATTCTTAACGCTAAATTATATATTATAATATATAATAAATTAATAATAATATATAATATATATAACTATTTTATAATATATATTCTTAAAATATATTATAGATATATAATATATATTATTATAATTATTATTATAATGAATATATAAATAAGTTAATATATATATAATATTAATAATATTAATATTATATATATACTTATTAAATAGCAGTATTGTATGCTATAGTGAAGCTATTATAAATTAACAATAACTACGCTTTTTGATTTAGATAGTTATTTTTTATAATTAAGTGATATAAATGCGTATATTGTATAAAAAATCCTACTTCATATAGAGTTACTGAACGGTAAATTACCTATATTTGGTGGAGTGTTGCGTGATTTAAATTCTCTCAAAACACTATAGAGACGATAACTTATATAGTCATCTTAACTAGAAATATTATAAAACAATTAATAATATATGTGTATTATATTTACATATAAGTGGAACCGGAATTTTTTATGAACTATATAACTATAAATTAACTCCTCAATGATACTCTATAAGTTATGTACTTAATTATCCTTTTGAGTAGTTTGAGAAGCAACATACTACTCGAGACACATCGTCAGACAAATAGCTAAATTTGTCAAAGTCTGGACAGTCTGAATCTATCAAACGCAATATTACAAATTTAGTATAACTTTTATTATTTATTTCTTGGCCACCGCTGTTAGGTTAACTATTTTCTTTGAGGTGATAGAATATCATTCTAATAATATAAATATCATATGTTATAATTATTAATACTTATAATATATATATATATATTATATATATATATTATATTATTATACTATATATATATATATTATATAGTATATATATATATATATATATATATATATAATATTAATATATATTATAATAATATATATATATTAATATAATTAATATTAATTAATATATATTAATATAATATATATATTAATTAATTAATATATATATAAAAAATCATGTAGTTCATGTCTTTCACTCTCACCTACAAATCAATTAATAAATTGATGATATATATGAATTAATTGATTCTATAGAGAAATCAACATTTTAAAACGATAAACTTTGTTTAACAACTACTAACTAAATAAAATAAGAAATTTAAGGACATTTTAAGATGTATATTTTACATAAAGTTCATAAAAATAAAAATTGTTAATTTTTATTATAAGTATCTTTTTTTTATTTTTAAATTATGTTATTTCTATTGATATGTTTAGTTTTGTTTTAATATATTTTTAAATTTCAGTATATATATATATATATAAATATATAATATATATAGTATATATTATAGTAGTAATATACTATTTTTTTATAAAGTAAGAGGAGGTGTTTTGAAAAATTGAAAAAGTACGGTTATCTTGTAGCTGGTCGTCAACTAACAATACATACACATACACACACACTAACGCACCACAGCCACACACACACTAACATACACACACTATCACACTTATACAACACTTACACTAACACACTAACACAATCAATCTACACACTCATCAACACACCACACATATATAATATATATTATATATATATTAATATATTATATATATATATTATTATTATATATAATTATATTATTTAATATATAATATATATATTAATATATATTATCATTATTAATTAACTTAAAATATTATAATACAAAATTATTAATATATTAATATATATTATATATATTATATAATATATATATATATAATTATATAATTATATATATATATATATATATTATTATAATAGTATATATATATTATATATATTAATATAATTAATATATATTACATAATGGGCGTCGCCTAGAAGGTGTTTCCTTCCCCCCCAAAATAAAAAAGGTGATACCAAGGGGGTGAGCATAGCTTAAATTATTTAAGAGTGACTATTAATTATATTAATATATTATTATATATAATATAATAGTATAATAATAAGGCAAATATATATAACGAAAAATGTTATCGCATATATATATAATAATCGAGTCTGATTTCTTGTATTCTACGAGATCCAACGAAATAACACTGTTTATCATCTCTTTATATCTCGTTTATGGCGGATAACTCTTTGTGATAAATTAAAATATCGTGTTGCTAGACTAATAGGCTCTCTACCCACAGATAATGAATTCTCATAAGTAATCGGTAACGGAAAACATGACCTCAAAAAGTTCGAATTATTATTATTTCATTATGTTATTTTAAATTATTATATTAAAATAGGTTACAAATTTATAAGTTAATACATCTTCTTCTATGGTTTATTTTAAGGAAAATGGATATGCTTCTAACAATGCTCTATATTACAATGATATTTGATGCTTCTAACAATACTCTATATTACAATATTTGGACTAGCACTTCAATGGTATATGTGATACTATATCATAATAAAAAAGGTGTTTAATATATGCTTTATAATACATCAAAGTAAGCACCTTAACTCACATATTATATTTATATTCGTGGAGTGAAAATAACCTCTGTAAAAGGCTTACACACTATTAGCGAATTAACCCAATTATATTACACTATGTATTAGAGTATTGGAATCAGATCTGTATTAAATATAAATAATGTGTAACTTTATTTTTAATCACATAAATTTGCTTTCTCACAGTGTATTATATATAATAATTAATTTTAAATTTTATAAATTTATAGCTCTAGAATAGATATCTGACATATACATAATATAATATAAAATAGATAAATAAAATATTAGAGGCCAAGGAGGCATTACAGAGGTTTACGAAATGACAGAGGAGTTGAAATGACGAGAAAATCAGGAAGAATGTTAGTTGGGGATCGTATATTTACACTTATCCACGTGCTCAGAGGATGAGGTACGAGAATCATTAGAAATAACCCTCACTTCGTTACAGCCCATACTCATCTTCACTGCAGAAGAGCCTCGGGTTATTGTCGGTGTCCCCATTGACCACTTCCTCTCTGTAAACATTAGGGAGGGACATAAATAAGATCAACTGATTTCTCATATATCAGTGATCCAGCGGAAGAGGTCCAGTATGAGTACTCTCCGATAAGCTCCCTGTGCACGATATCATTCTTTGTCCAGGTTGGATACACCACATCGCTTCTGTACCGCGCAGCGCTAAGAATCTCGTAGTACGAGTTGCTAGAATAAATATACACTATATATAAAGAAAAATAAAAAAATAAAATTCGAACAGGTGGAGTCGTGTGGTATTCTGGAGAAAAAGACTGATGCGTCTGGCACAGGCTGTCGTCTGATTATTACGTCTCTTGTCAGATCTTAGTTCCTTATTTACTCTAACTCGCACTGGAAGTCTAGATTTTTGACTCTCATTTGATCTTTGATGAGTGACCTTGAGTATTCATGATACTTAGAAATGTATTTAAAATCATCATAAGAAAACAATATTCACAAAGAACTGACGAGTGCTGAAGTAATAAAGTCAGATCATATCTGCGTTTCCCCCATGTATCCTCTCTCAATCGCTTATTGCTTTACTGTTAACATGTTGGCATATTCTCCTTCTGAGTTACTCATTTAGGTTATATCAGTACCTTCTATATAAATTAAACTCTTCCACCCTTATCTTCCATCAGTGCTGACCTCTGACTTATTTTAGGTACCTAATTATGTTTCTTTCCAAAAAGCCCTGGGTCATCTCACATCTATAGTGATGCGATAAATTATGTGAATATGGAAGTCGGACTATATATGTCCTAAGTAAATCTATAAGTACTTTTCTAATCTTACAATAGATGTACTGGAGTAAACTACTCTTAGTCTATAGAACGTTACAAGCAGTGGGTTATTGACCATAGTAAGTTAGGTCGCAGAACTGTGAAAGTATATTGGGCATGGCTTTAAGTCATAAATATCTAGCTATTTATTATATTTTGATGTAGGTCAAATGAGTGTGGTGTAATCAGGCAGCTCTCAGTTAGCTTGCATCTGTATTTCTCCTCACCTTGAGATTTGATTCCAGTGTGCTTAACGGCTCGTAACTTATATATGGTATGTAACTAATGACCTGATTAATTTTAGTGTGAAATAAGTAATAATATTATTATATTAACTTAAGTTTTAAAATATATATTGAGATAGCATATATTAACTCTTGCATTAGCTAAACAACTGTTAAATAATAAATAGATTTAAAAGAATTTAAATATATAATAATAACGTACTTTATTTCTTATAATATAATATTTAAGTTTTATAGCTCTTATGATACCTTTTGTGATTAGAAATGATCCTTAAATATATATATAATATACTATATTATTATATATATATATATTATTATTAAGTATAATATAATAAATTATATATTATATATATATATTTTATATAATATATATATATATATATATTATATATATATATATTATATTATAATATATATATATATATCATTATATATATATATATTATATTAAATATATATTAATATATATAATTTATTAATAATAATATTATAATATTAATATATATAATTATATATACTATATATACTATCATTTTATTAGTATATATATTATATATATATATATATATATATAATATATATATATATAATTAATATTTTATAAATATATAATATATATATTATTAATATATAATAATATTTATTATTATAATTTAATATATATATTATAATTAATATTATATATAATTAATAATTATATATATAATATATCTACATATTATATATATAATATATATATTATACTATATATATTATATATATAATATATATAATATATTAATATATATTATATAATATATATATTAATATATTATATATTAATATATAATATATTATATTTTATATAATTTTAATATTTAACTTTTATTTTAATAATATTATATACATTTTTAGTTATTGTAAATAATTTAAATATTGTGAGTAACTTATTTTTATTATGCATAGGATATAAATGTATATATAAAAAGTTTTAATGTAACTAAATATAATAAAAATTATAAATAAGGTAAAAGTAGATACTTAGTTCATATAAAGGTATTACGTAATGTGCTTAGTTTTCCGTCTGGTTGTCTGTCTGTTTTAATTTATTTTATTACTTAAAATATCTTGTTAGCTACGAATAAGTAAGTTACAAACTCTAAATTTATAAAAATGGCGGACGTTAAAGATGTTATTTGAAAAAACGAATCTTTACTGTAGATGGAAAGTAAATTAGGAGGTAGTTAAATAAATAAAACTATATATACTATTAA
>JABUQX010082388.1:10000-12500 GCA_015478945.1 Trachelipus rathkii | reverse complement strand
TTTCCACAAATAGGGCAATTTGTTGGGCGCCCAAAGCGGGGTAGGTACTGATACAGTCGGGTCCCATTTGCAATCACGTCATTGGTATACTACCTACCCCTGTCTATCTATTTATTTAGTAGGTTTGTAATAAGGATTGAATTTTTCGCCCACTTTAATTTATTTAAGAAGACATCTTCAGTTTACCGCTGTAACACGTTCGTCGTAACTTTTCAAGTGTTTAATTGTTGTTATTATTATTAATTCGTTATTAATATTATTATTATTATTATTATTATTAATTATTAATTATTATTATTATTATTATTATTATTTATTATTATTATTATTATTATTATTATTATTATTTATATTAATTATTATGATTAATTATGATTATTATGATTATTATGATTTATGATTATTATGTTTCATTAGATATTATGATTATTATGATTTATGATTATTATTATGATTATTATGATCTATTATGATTATTATTATTATTATTTTATTATATTATTATTATTATTATTATTATTATTATATATTATTATTATTATATTGAATTATTATTATTATATAAATTTTTATATTTTTATTATTAATATATATATATATTATAATTATATAAATATACTATATATATTATAATTATAATATATATATATATATATATTATAATATATATATATAATATATATTATTAATATATTAATATTATATTATATATATATATATATATATATATATATAGTATATAATATATATATAATAATATATATATATATATATATATATATAATATATATATATATATATTATTATATTATTATATATATATATATATATATTATATATATATATATATTTATATATATATATATATAATATTATATATATTAATAGTTATATATATATAATTATAAATTCAAGTGAAATAAGTGGCTTCAAAAAAGTTGAATCCAAAATATGCCATGATGTTCTAATTATTGTTTAATTTCGTAAGTAAGTGCAATTTCGAACAATTAGTGTCAAGCGTATGTAAGATTTTCAGCTTCGAGATAAATTCATCAAAGGCCAAATTCTTTTGAAATTTAGTGATATTATAGAAGGCAGTCTTTTAAAATCCTTAGAGAAATAAAAGCAGATGATTTCTAAATGCATCTCGACATATTTAATATTGGCCCATCTAATTAGTAGGAAAAACAATGTTATTAAAAACAAATTTATTAGGAGTCATTTGAACAACTTTTTTTTTTTACAGTGTTTTGGAGTTATTCTAACCCTTTTTTATATTATAATTGAATAACAATAAAGTTACTTCTCTGAAATATATTATATCATTAAACAGTTAATTACATTAGTGTGAAGGTTTCGTCATAATTTAATTAATTTTATAGCAAGAACATTCCTTTACGAGTATTACTTAGTACTTTCAAGCTTAATAGTTCTCATTATTAATTAAATTAATAATTATTATTATTATTATTATTATTATTATTATTTATTTTTATTATTATTATTATTATTATTTATTATTAGTAGTAGTAGTAGTAGTATTTTTATTATTATTATTATTATTATTATTATTATTATTATTATTATTATTATTATTATTATTATTATTATTATTATTATTATTATTATTATTATTATTATTATTATTATTATTATTATATATTAATTATTATTATATAATATTTCAAATAGTTAGATTTACATCAGCTCTATATTCTTATCCTCTCAATAAAGCAGATAGATAAAAGAGAAATATTTGTCAATAGCTTGCTTCTTTCTTTCGTTTCGCGTATTCTTGTTCCTCTCTCATTTGCAGCGTCACGTGACTGAAAAATTTGGAACTTTTTTTTTTCGCTCAAAAAATTCTTCGAATTCTTTTCTATCAACTATTTTGTTCATGACCAACTGAATATATATATATATATATATATATTATTATAATATTGCATGTATATACGTAAAGATTTTACTATGTATATTTATATATATATATATATATATAATTATATATTTATATATAATATATATAAATGAGAAAGTTATTTTAACCAAGGACACGGAACGTGAGGGTCGGATGGAAACAAAATTTCGAAGGAGCCTTACGAACCTAAAAATGGAAGTTTATAGGGGCGAAATTTGGGCTAGGGGACGAGGTTGGGATAGGTTTAGGTTTAGCTTAGTTAGTTAGGTTAGGTTAAGGTTAGGTTAGTTAGGTTATGTTGGCCTTATGTTAGGTTAGTTAGGTTACTATATTATATATATATAATATATATATATATATACTATATATATATATATATATTATATATATATAATAATATAATATATATATATATATTATATATATATATATATATATATATTTTATATATGTTGTGTGGTATATGTTTTGTGTACTCACGCCTACGTTCACTAATTTTATTCAATCTGAATCTACACGCAGAAACTAGATCGAAACAAATGCACAAAATTTTTTATTACTTTTACAACTGTTTTCGCG
>JABUQX010082388.1:0-2500 GCA_015478945.1 Trachelipus rathkii | reverse complement strand
AGGGAGATTTTTTTTAAAAGTTTGTTTTTTAAAGAATTGAATATTCACAAGTTGAGTCAATCACCTGGAAATTCTATTCAGATCAGCGAAAAAAGAATTGAAAAGATAAGATTGAGAAGGCAATTCTAGAGAAGTAAAGAGGAGCAGAATTGAAATGAGTTAAAG
The DNA here is from genome assembly GCA_015478945.1 of Trachelipus rathkii. Lineage (NCBI taxonomy): Eukaryota > Metazoa > Arthropoda > Malacostraca > Isopoda > Trachelipodidae > Trachelipus > Trachelipus rathkii. The sequence continues at coordinate 2,335 of JABUQX010082388.1, read as the reverse complement.
AATGAAGGGTCAAGTCATCAGCAAATGAGTGAATAGAGTTAGATGTACAGGTGAGAAGATCATTAATGAGAAGTAGGAATAAAGTAGGAGATAAGACAAAAACCTTGAATAACCACAATTGACAAAAAAAGAAAAGAAGTCGCCCCATCAACAACAGACGATATTGAGCGTTTTTGAAAGAAAGCTAGACATGAGTAAGTAAAGAGAAGGAGGCAGCTCAAAGGAGTGGCCCTTAAGAGCAATGACGCGCACCATCTCGATTAAATGCTTTTGAATATGTCAAGAACGCCAATACACGCAGTTTCCCTTAGTTTTCCAAAGGGCGAAAATCCATTAAATCTGTTAGATAGGCAAGTATATATATCGCCAGTAGACCTCGAGTGCCGAAAGCCGTACTGCATTTCAAGAAGGAATGAGATTCCAGATTATCTAAGAAGTGAGAGTTTGAGAAGGATTTCAAAGTATCTTTAGGTAGAATATAAGTGAGAGCTATAGGGCGATAATTAGAAGGATCAGAGCGGCTTAATTTTAGGATAGAAAATAACATATGTGTGCCTCTAATATAGAGAATATAGTAGAATGTGAAAGATAGGGTCAGCCGGAAGCACGTCCCTCAAAACTTCAAAAACTCCGGGAGAATTCCATTCGGGCCACCGCTTTCGTAACCGATAATAGATTCCGAGGAGCCTATGCACTCGATCAAATGTAATCACAGGGAAAAGCATTAGGACACCATTAGAGGGGAAAGAGAAATGCAAGGATCGTCCAGGGTTGAGTTAGAGGAAAATAGGAGGCAAAAGAGATTGGCCTTTTCAGTTGGAAAGTATTAGCAACAGAACCATCAGAGCGAAAAAGAGAAGGCATATTTACAGAAGTTGTTAGAGAAGATTTTGGAAAGAGGGCCAGAAGATTTTGTTAGGTATGAAAACAAAGGAGGATCAACGCAACATTTGTTTAATAAAAGTACGCATGCTCGTCGAAGAGACCCTGAAACGATTTCTAGCTGAATGAAATTTAGCGAGACGTGATAGGAGAACGAGAATTTTCCACTCCCATAGCGCGCTGTCATCTCAGCCTGAATGACTAGAAAACAAGCACGATTGAGTGCGTATTTTATTATAGTTTGCATTACATGGTTCACGTATTTTAATTTTGGTTGTTATTGTGTTCTGTATAATTTCATTTAGTTGTATTTCTTAGTTTACGTAAGGCAATACAGAAAATGGCCTCGACCCGAATCATATGATTTGTCCTTGCGTGTAGTTTTGTTGCGCCCGAAATCTTTAAAGACAATAATGATACTGACACATGCAGACGCTACAGATGTATTTATATATATACGACAAGAAATTTTTAATAGAAAACAATCTCGAAACCTGGATTGGGCTGATTTGCGATCGCCCATTTTTGAAAGATCTCAAACGAGCTGTATTATGGAAAAGGAAAAAAATTTCAATCCTATTATAACCTTCCAACAAATTTTACATTAGATAAGAGAATCCATTAAATAATATCGTAATATTTAAGAAGTCTTTGTTAAAGAAGAAACAAATTTTCAAACTCGAAAGTTCGAGACTGCTTAGAGAATAAGCGGAATAAAAATCTGTTCAACATCTCATTATGTAAATGCAAGGATTTTTAATCTGTTTTATGGGCAAAATTAAAGTATCTGTAGCTGAAAGATTTTTTTTTACAACGGATCAAAGGACATTTCGAAGAAGGTTATTGAAAATATGACATTAAATCTGGGATCTGTAGATAACTATTCGCATTTACGAACAAAAGGCCGGCAGAAAGAATTTTAATACTTCTTAATTGCAAGACAGTGGAAAAAAAAAAGCTAATAGCTTTTCATACTTCTGTTATGGAGCGCATTTTGAATTTTTCAAGTTCTTTCTGATGGAATATGAAGAATAAGGAATATAAAGCATATGAAGTCAAAAAACACATTATAATTTAGATTCTCTTCAACTTCGCATATGAGAATTGAGCTTCCATATGTATAGCACCATACTGGCGAGAACCGGTTTTATGAAAAGAAGCAGCAGCAATATTATTAATGCAGCTTTAAAAGATATGACAGGAATTTTATCAAGACGATTCTACTAAAAGTAGCTCGATTACGTTGCAAACACCAGCAGGTAGAAAGAATTAAAAGACCCGCTTGTGATTTGAAAAGCTGATAAATGAGGAAAAAATACACCATTTCGTCGGAGTATGTGACATACTTTGACGGCCAAAAGTTATTGATAGAGAGATCTGAATGTTATGAAAACTCCGTCAGCTCACGTGAATGCTTCTCTCTCTTCAGATGAGACACTGCGATTCTCACACA
>JABUQX010082387.1:0-10308 GCA_015478945.1 Trachelipus rathkii | reverse complement strand
AAGAGTAAAAAAGCGAAAGACTTGATGACTGATGACTGATGAGACATGTTTAATTTTAATTTTTTTAGAAATGTTCCAAATACTTTCGGCAATGTTTCAAAAGAATGACACCTACTTCGAAGGATCTAGAAATTAGTGCTGCAGAAGGTTTGTGGGCGTACCATACTGAGAGAAAAAATCAAAGTTTTAGATCTGCAGATTGCGCTAGTAAGATTTTTAAGACAACCTTTGAGCCAAAATTTTCTTGTGATAAAGTGCGAAACAATTGTTTTAAATATTTTTGCTCCATATTCTGAGGCAGAACTACGACAACAAATAAAAGATGCCCACTGTGTAACACTTTTAACCGATGAGAGCAATCATGGATACATAAAACTGTTTCCCGTTATGGTTCGCTTCTTCCAGCCATACGTAGGAGTTCAGGTAAAGCTCCTTCACCTTCAATCTCTCCCTTCAGAGACCTCTGACATAGTCGTAAATTATTTCATAAATTTAATTAAAAATTATGATTTACACAAAATATGTAGTTGGTTTTTGTGGTGATAACACAAATTGTAATTTTGGGACCCATGCAAGAAAAGGAGTAAATAACATTTTTAGAAAGCTTCATGGGCAGAGAGTTAATTGGAATAGGATGTCTCGCTCATATTCTGCATAACGCAGTGTAATGTGGTAGCTATTGCCTCCCTGTTGATGTTGAAGCTGTAATTGTAAAAATATATTCGTATTTTTACATTTATACCATTCGAGTAGAAGAGCTTAAGGAATTTTGCGATTTTAGTACAAACAGCTCCTTGGATACAGCAAAACAAGATGGCTTTCTTTAATGTCTGCTATCGAAAGAGTGCTGAAACTCTTTCCTGGACTGAAATTATACTTTGACAATCAGAACAAATGTCCAGAAGTTTTGAAAATATTTTTTGAAAATCCCCTTGCTGAAATATGGCTTCATTTCCTTCATTCCCAGGCAGCTTCTTTTCACAAAGCTGTTATGAAGATTGAAGGAGACAATATTTCAGCCGTAGAAGTATTGCTAGAAATATTCAATATGAAAGAAACATTACAGTCGAGAAAAGACCATGTGTTTTACCACATTCGGTTCGAGGGCTACTTAGCAAACTTGAAGAAGAGGGAGTAAATTCTCAGGTAAAAACCGTAAAGAAAATAGTTGTGGATTTTTATGATACTTGTTTGAAGTACTTGGATCAATGGTCAGTTACATTTTTCAGATTTTGAATTTATGGATTGGATTTCGCTAAGGAAAACCTTAAGTTGGTCACAAATTGAAAAAAAAAAATGGATTTTAGGTCAGAAAAAGAGGTTTTTGACCTCAAGAATGATTCAGATTTGTTTGACGAGTTTACGTGTTTGATCAAATATATGGGCGATAAAATAGACGAATGGAATGCTTCGAATCTAGTAACAGACAAACGGTGGGTGGAAGTATATTTACTTTCCTTAAGAATCTTAATATTTCTCATCAATATTTGTCGGCATTAGTTCAATATATCTTTTCTCTTCCTGGAACAAATGCCTCCACAGAACATGCGTTTTCTCATGTAAATAATGTAAATAAGATATATATAGTTGTATATCTACAGATATATATATATATATATATATATATATATTATATATATATATATATATATATATATATATATATATTCTAAACAGGTAGCGTTGTTAAATTTAAACATATATATATATATATATATAATATATATGTATATATATATATATATATATATATATATATATATATATATATATATATATATATATATATATATATATATATATATATATATATATATATATATATTCAGAGTATATATATTTTTATATATATATATATATATATATATATATAGCCTATATATATATATATATATATATATATATATACATATATATATATATATATATATATATATATATAGTGTGTGTCCCAATTTTAACTACAAAAAATCTGGTCACATTATGTTACAAGTGTGTTTCAGACTACCTTATTACTTTTCTTATGATCTTCAGGATAACTATTTGCAAGTTATCGTTTGTCAATATCAAAATTGTTTTAATCAATACGGTACCTGTAATGAACGTCAGAAGGCCAGCGGTCCGGTATAGATTCCTCCCAGTGTTTTGAGGGATTGTGCTTTTGAAGGCGCCCGTCTGCCCGACTCTACTTTCTTATGCATTAATAATACTTATACTTTTCCTCAAAGTACTGAAGCACGCTTATATTCAGTCGCTCTGATCCCTTCTATCGTAGGTAGGAGTAGTGCGAGAATGGCTTTATCCTCCTTTACTTATATAAAATCAGATATAAGACTTCTAAAAATAATAAATAATGTGTTCAGCAATTTAGCAAAAGTCATGTCACTCATGTGGTCGAAAGTAACACCTGTCACCTAGTATAGTGGATATTTTTGAGTGTGGGAATGGACTTGGCACAGAGCTTCAGCTTAGGGCTCTTTTGCGACTTCCCATTTGTCTGGAGTAAGCAATGTTACTGCTGATAAATAATAATAATAATAATAACAATAACAAAGAGCATTTAACTAGTAAACTAGGATTAAGAAAGTTGAAAATTAACACTAAGAAATTAAACATAAGATATTACTATCTTTCAATTAATTAGCCTCGTCTCAGTTGAATTTTATCCTTCATTTTTACCTTTTTTTTTTTTTAAAAAAAAAACTAGATAAAACCCAGATGTGGGTTTTTTGATATTTTTTTTCAAGGTGGGGTTTATTGAAAAAACCCATTGGGGACAACCCAGTTGTCCCCAATCGTGCCAACCTTGACTCTTGTTGATGGAGCGACCTCTTCCTCTTTCTTATCAATTATGGTATTTCTCAAGGTTCTGTTCTGTCTCCAACTTTATTCTTTCTTTTCATCAACGATCTTCTTAGCCACACTTCTAACTTTGTTCACTCTTATGCTGATGATTAAACTCTTCATTCTTCCACTCATTTCAAATACTCCCCCCCCCCTCTTTTGCATCTAGAGTTGCCTCTCCTTTACAGCTCTCAGATTCAAATCTTGCTGATCTGGTTGGAATTTCTCACTAGGGTAACGCAAATCTTGTGAAGTTCAACTCTTAAAAACTCACAACTTCTGCACATCTCCCTCTCAAAATTACCTCTAAACTTTCCTATCCCCTTCGACGGCTATAACATCTCACCTGTTAACAACAATAACATCCTTGAACCAAACATAAATAGTGAATTATCTTGGAAACCCCATATCACTTGGTTGCTAAAGCAGCTTCCAAGAAGCGGGAAATTCTGTTCAGATTGCAAGAATATTTTTCTGCTCAGTTACTCCAATTATATGAGGGTCTTATCTGCCCCTGTATAGAGTACTGTTCTCACATTTGGGGTGGTTCCAGTACCACTCTTTTTTTTGGTAGGGTTGAGGTTAAGGCTAAGAGACTTATACCCTACTTTCTGACTCCCTTGACCCTCTTTCAATGTGACATGACATTCATGCACTTTCTCTTTTCTACAGACCTACCTACAATGACAGATGCAAGAGGAAATTGACCTCTCACATTCATCCACCACTGTGTTGCCCTTGTATCACAAGAGGTACCTTGCTCTCACATGAATATTGGAGACTTGAGGTTCATTCCTTGTGGTGCTGCCTTCTTTCCAGCCATTTCTGTTTTGTGGAACTCTTTGCCTTAATCTGTTTTTCCTGCTATATTCAATCTTCCTTTCTTTAAGGCCTACGTCTGCGCATACCTTAGGGAATTGCATTAGACATGTTTGGGTAGGTTTTTAGTTTATCTGTTTTGTTTTTTGTTTTTTTTGCTTTGTTCATTTTTTTTTAACCCTCCTAGAAAAGGGCCCTGCCCATGAGTGGTGGCACCATGTAATAAAAAAAAAAACAAAAAAACTTATTAAATATCTTTCCTAGGACAGAGAAAGTAATTAATATATCAGTTGGGGAGACAAATGGTTAAGTATAAATGAAATATAATGATTAAATTTATGTATACTAATATCAGCTTACCTTACACTGTTGCTTAGAGTTTACTACTATATATATATATTATATATATATATATACCGTATATATATATATATATATATATATATATATATATATAGTATAATATATATATATATATATATATATATATATATTATATATATTATAATATATATATATATATCATATATAATAGTCAGATGGGGTAAAAAAGTTTCTGAGGTTGGTGGGGTAAAAAACAAAACCTCTCCCCCCTTTCCTGAAAATATTTTTTTGATATTTTATGGGTATTTTTGGCTCCAAGTTCAAGTAATCATTAATTTTTGCGTATCATTAATGGGGCTGCTCTAAATTGACGTAATCAGCTGATAACAATCGAACCCTGTTAAAAAATGGCTGCAAAACTTTTTCGTTTTTACAACTTTGTTTTCTTTCTAAAATTATTACATTTTTAAAAAAAATTTTTGGTAGTTACTTCATATTGATGGAGGAACTTGAGCGCAAACTAATTAATTTTTTTTTAAATTTATTTGTCCTCTAAAAAAAATTTTTTTACCCCATCAAATTTTTCCAAATGGGTAAAAAAAAAAGTTTTTTTAACTGAAAAAAAAATTTTATAACATGGAAGTAGCTCTGTAAAGCTCTGGAAAGTAGCTGAGTGATGACGTTATAGCATAGAAGGCTCAGGAAAGTTCATGAAAGTTGGGAAGTAGCTGAAAGTAGCTTGGAAAGTAGCTGAGTAATGACGAGGCTAAAAAAAGGGGTAGGGTCGAAAGTACATAGAAGAGCTAATACTAAGGGTTTTCTGTGGTAGGGGGTGATACTAATACACAGCTCTATTACTCAGAATTTTAGTACTCATTCATTATAATAAAAAATTCTTTACAAAATATTTGATATTAAAAATAATTTTGTGAGATATATAATGACATCTGCATATTCAATTACCTTTTTTATCTCGCTTTTTATCTGCTATAATGAAACCATAAATATATATATATAATATTATAATATAATGATAAATATTATCAAGGTAAATAAGTTATTAAGGAGATGACGTTCTAATAACAGCTGATAAATTCATAATAAAATAACATCATAAGTATTAGTTTACATTATTGGAAATGATTTATTTTTGGAAGTAGCTAGTGTAAATTATGTGATAAGTTAACTGTACACATGCATCAGGAAAGGTAGCATAACATGTGATGACAAGAGAGGCTGTTTTGATGAACGCTCATCGGAACTTCATCATGACGACTATGCTCATGAGACAGTACATATATATTAGCATTGGTAGACTAGCTGAAAACTTGGCGTTGGAAATAAGTAGCTGGATTAAATACGAAAGTTGAGAATGAAGTCTCTCGTAGTAAGTGATCCTGGGATCTTGATCGATAACATATCAAGGTAGTTGTAGTGTTTACAACTCCGAGAGCAAAAACACACTAGTGAGATAGGCAGGATAGCAAATACTCTATGATATCCATCTATAACCAGGCAGGAGATATGTCAGGGTGAAAACATAATCAAATAATAGCTTCATTTTTTAGGAAGATAAGAAAAAGTACAACTAGAGGCACTCTCTATGGAAAAACAGCTAGAAGCAATATGTAAATGTATTGTTATAAGATTAAGTTAGAATTTAGAAAGTATTTGTGCTTGTTGAAAATACATGGTTATAGATAGGCTTCTAGATATTTAGTATGTCTGTATGTAGATAGTATTCACTTATATCACAAAGTGGCTTAATCCTTTATTGCTGGATAGGTTATTAAACTATAACATAAAAGTATGCAAAGAAGCATATGCCTTGAAGAAATTGATCAAGATTGATGAAAGCACGAACTAAAGTAATAGAGGCAGGTAAGGTGAGATAAAATGTCTCAATGCAAAGCTATAGTAAGTGAAGAACTTTAGATATCTATAGTGGTGGCCCCAGGTTCTAGGAACTCTAGAGTATTAAGCCTACTGGTTTCGATATGTGGGTGAAAATAATATGCATTTTCATACATGTTAAAAGTTATTGCAATTAATTAAACTGTCTACGTGTTCTTCAGTGAGCTGAAAAGTAGCTGGTAGGAAGAGTAGATATTTTTTTTATTTTTACACCTTGTTTTGTTTTTGTACTTGCGTTCCAAGGTATTCTCTGCATGCACGGTAAAGAAATTCAAACAAAAATCTTTTTTCAGAATTAACAAGGGCATATATATAGGCATAAACATAAAAAAAACTGATTGTGGAATAACCTTAATTCGACATTGACTGAAACTTACTCTGTCAAAAAGCTTCAAACACTTTTTACTGATCATTTTTTATATTTATCATGCACACTGAATTTTTTTTTGTAAGATCTACACAGCGTATATTTCAAGTAGGAGAATAACCAGCCAGAAACACAAGTCAAGTAACCAGAGACCATGTTCCAGTACTCGTTTCCCTTGTTTGTACCCCAGCTTTATTCCAACAATAGATTTCTGATAGGTGCACCAATACCTTGGTTCCATAGTGATAAATCCCAATATAATATATACCAGTCCTTAAACGTGACGGGTATACTTATGGTAATATTACAGATAATGATACTCAGGGGCAATTTACTGAATATATAATTTTAGGTTTTACCTGAACATTAGATCTCTTACGTGTAATCTATAATTATACTTAAAATGAATAAAATTTAAAATACTAGAAAGTTGTGTAGCAGTACTATAAACATAGGTGAGTGACTGCATAATAAAGTATTTTTTTAAAAAATAAATATGTTAAGTCTCCATATTTTTTTGATTATTCTTTAAAAACTAAAATATTTTTTATAAAATTTTGAAAATTTTGTGACTATATAAGGTCATGTGTAACTGAAAATATATAACGCATAACAATTTAGACTAACGTTGAATCACTTACGGGTATTGTAGTCAGACATTATTTATAGCCCTATGTATTTAGGCATTATAATTAAGATATACATAGTGACTCGCTCAGCTCACTTTCATTATAAAAAGATCTATTATACATTAAACCCACGTGTGAAAGAAAATTAGTGCTCATTTCCGAATGAATTCCATGTAACTTCAATTCTATTATCCCCCTCACCACCCCCCTCACCCGAGTTGCAACTGTTTGCAAATCATTAATGGTAAGATGAAACCAATGCCATTCAAATAAATCACCGTTTGAAATTAAACTCGTAATGTTCGGTTTAACCAACATTATAGTACTACAATAACCAAGCAGAAGGAATCAAAATACTTTTAAAGTTAGCTTAAAAAATTGCTAAGTGTGTCTGCGCGAGGATTGTTACAACAAATAACAAGAATCACCTCATAAAATTGATATGCAGACTAATTTAAAAAATTACATTACTTACCATACTATTTTACACTGTTCGTATGGGAAGCCTACGATCTGTCAGATATGAGCCTTCCCTAACGTGTTAGTAGTAAGTAAAGATTGATAAATTCAGGTCATTGGGTTCAACAACATAGGGGTAAATTTTTTTTTTATTTTTTATTAGTTTTCTGAAATTGCCCCAAAAAAAAAAAAAATTATTCCTAACTTTTCTTAAAGAAACATTTTTAAAAAGTTATTATTTGATAATATTTTGAAATCCTTCCATTATATAAAATGATAGACAAAAAGCCTAATATTTTATATATGAAATGGAACTAATTTCTTAAGTGTTATAGTTAAAGTATACCAGACATAACTTAAAAACAAAAAAAGGCCAAAATTCTTGAAATACCCAAAAAAAATGATTATATTTATATTATATATATAAATATATATATATTATACTATATATATTTATATATATATTATATATATATCATTATTATATATATTATATATATATATATTATATAATATATATATACCGTATAATATATATATATTAGGATGTACCGGAACCAGGTTCTGGTTGGAGAAACCTCAAAAAAAATTTTTTTGAAAGTTCCGCGGTTCTGGCTGGCTGGAACTGACATAGTGTACATTATTCTACTCTTCCACATTTTCCAAATGTCTAATTAAAAAAATTTCAGTAATTGATTTGTCATGTTGAGTTTATGATTATGCATAAAAAGAATAACTATAGAAAATTGATATGTGAACAAATATCACGATAAAATGAACCTCGACTCGATACTTTCAAAAACTTATTAAATATGAAACAATATTTTCAAACTCCGAACCAGTAGCTTTAATACTCAAGAGTCTAGACCTGGGGATAAAAAAATTTTAAGGTATATTTTATTATTATTATTATTATTTATTATTATTATTATTATTATTATATTATTTTTATAAGAAACTTAAATTTAAAGTACAAACTACTACAAAACAAAATACTAACTAAACAAGCCACAGAGCAAAAATTTCCTTTTAAATTTAAAAGACAATTTTCAATAAAAACTTTTTTGTAATGAAAAAATTGAATTTTGAAATGTTGTGGTATAGGAAAATAAGTTGCCTCTCCATTGTTGTGGAGTAAATACAATGTGGATATGACAACATCCACGATACTTCTAGAGAGACTTCACTTGTTAATCAGACAAGTTTTCAGTAGCATATGTAAAATGTAGCGGAAGTCGATAAGTTCCGGTTCTAACTTGGAACTTCTGGCTGGAATATATATATATATATAAGACTGAGTGTATATATATTATATATATATATATATATATATCTAGAAAGATATTAGACTGGTATATATACATTTTTTAATAAATAAATATATTATACTATATGATTCAATTTTATATGTGGACCGATAAAAAAACGAGGTAATCACAGCATTGGAGGCCAATGTTGATTATCAATTCCATCACTAAAATTATTTTAATATAAGTAGATGATTTATGTAAGAGCTTTTATTATAATGATGAAACAAACTTCTATAATAGAGTGTAAAGTATACCACAGAAAAAAAAACGACGGTAGCTGCACCAAAAACATTTAAACTACAAACAGTCACTTTATAAACATATGGAAAATTCATCTACTGAATATTAAAGAATATCTGGAAGGTCAAAAAAATTTTTGGATAGATAAAAGGGAGAGTCCTTGTATTATTTATTAAACAAGAGGACATTCCTCCTAATAAAATATATGCTATTAACGATTCAAGCCAATGAAACAAGTGAAGTCTTGAGAAAAAATTTTTCCCACCCATAATTATATTTGGTCATATACAATATCCCCAAATACAATTAGTTAATTTATCAGAAAATATATGAATTATAGTGAAATTATTGTCATTCACAATCACTGAAGAGCAGGGAATCATTAGAACTTAATTTGACCATCTTGTATAACCAAAATATTCTTTATTCCTTGTGAAGAAATTAATTAATTGTAAGAGATGTTATACAAACTTTCTATTTACTAGTATATTTTGAAGTGGATCATGCGTTATTTATCATCAAGCTAAGGTATCTAAGTCTAAGGCCAATCCAGATCATCATTTACTTTCAGATATGGATGGGACAGCTATATATTCAATCGAGTCAGTTTTATTTCATTTAAACTACTTCACTGTGCTTAGCTTTTATACTGAAAATAATAATTACTGTGCTGTGACTCCATTGCAGTAGTATATCCTAATATATATATATATATATAATATATATAAGTAGTAATTTAATTATTATGCTCATATTAAATCAATAATACCATATATATGTCAATTAGCTCTACAATTAAAGGAGAGTTATATATCTGGCTGAACTATTAAACAGATTATGAATATTATAATATAATTAATCTAGGATAGAGACTAAATTTAAAATCTCAATAATTTAAAATATATAAAATAATAATAATATAACATTATAATTAAATATATATAATATATAATTATATTCAATAAATAATATAAATAATTAATTTAATAATAATTAATGAATAATATATATAAATAATAATTAATAATATATATATAATTTAATTAATATAATTAATATCAGTTATATTATATATATTCAAATATTTATATATATATATACTGATAAATATATATATATATATATTATATTAATATTAATATATATATATTATATAATAATACTACGTAATATATATATATATATAATATAGATATAATATATATATATATATATATATATAATATATATTAGTATATTATATATATATATATATATATATATATATATATATTATATATATATATATACATGTATATATATAATATATATTATATAATATATTATTATATATATATTATATATATATATACTATATAAATTATATATATAGTATGTACAGGTATCTATTATTATTTGATAG
>JABUQX010082386.1:27500-30358 GCA_015478945.1 Trachelipus rathkii | reverse complement strand
TATATATATTAAATATAAATATAATATAAATATATATATATATATATATTATATATTTATATATATAATATAATATATATATAATAATAATATATAAAAGTAAAATATATAATATGTAAAAAATATAATATATAATATTATATTATATATCAATATATATAATATATATATATATATAAATAGTATAATATATATATAATATATATATATATAATATATATACATATATATATAATATAGATATATATATATAATATATAACTATGATATAAGTATATATATATATATATTTAAATATTATATATATATAAATGTTTTATGCGTATTACTATATATATATAATATATATATATATATATATATATATATAATATATATATATATGATATATATATATATATATATATATATTAATATTATGTATCATAATACCACATACAACATTTGTACTGGACGAGACTTACATCCTTTCCTATCTCCACCAACCCTGGAGATGGTGGGAAAACACAACTGCTACCAGAAAAACCATAACAGTCCAAACCCACCATGTAACCAAATATTCTCAACCTCCGACACAACTAAAATCCCCACCTCCACAGCCAAATTCAGAATAATCACACATAATCCCCCTCTCCTCCCACATAAGTGATGGCTCACTCAGAATCCATACACAAACTAACAAAACACGTACCCTACAAAACCGCCGCCCAATAACCAATTGACTAAACTCCCCCCCTTCCTCTCCAAAAAATTTTCCCCTATAGAAGAAACACTGGCCCAGAAGACGGGCCAAACCTGGATCGCCCGGAGCAGCACACCACCCAAACTGCTTACAAATAATATAGATCAAACTAGACAATATTACTCTCCCCCACCTGCACCAGATGTCACATTCCCAGCGAACACAAGACAGCACTTGCCCTTGGCGTGCTCCGCTCTCGACGGCCCCCCATGCCCGACTTCTCTCTATACTTCCCTTCCGCACCTGTGGAATCCTGCAAAGACGGTGAGCACGCGATTCCTGGAAGACCAGTAACTAGATGACCATCAACACAATTGAGGTGTGGAAAGGACAGACTTAAGTATTGTACTGTGTAATTATATAATAATATAAAACTAATATAGAAATTCTGTAGATACAGATAATACAAATTTATTTAAGATATCAAATATACAAAATTAAATACAAAATTAATACTACTATATATATATATATATAATATATATATATAATGATTAAGTATATATATATAGATGATTTAACTATAAATAATATTTAAATACTTATTTAATTTATTTGTATTATTTATTTTTTATTTATTATTTTATTTTTTATTTTTTATTTTATTTTTTATTTTTTATTTATATTTTTATTTTTATTTTATTATTTTATTTTATTTTAATTTTTATTTTTTTATTTTTTTTTTATTTTTTTTTTTATTATAATTATAATTATAATAATTATTCCCATCATTTTTCCTCCAAGTTCCAATATCAAAAATTATCTTTGGAACTTAAACAATTAATACCGTTTGCAAAACAAAGCCATCAATTATTACACAGTCTAATTTTAATTTCAAATATATTACAATATATATAAATTAAAGCAATTTAAATTTTAATCAAACAAAATTTGAAATTGCAACATTTGAAATGGAAATGATCATCCCTTTCTATGCAACAAATAAATAGTAACTCCCAATTTTCATATCATCTTCATCCGGTGCCGAAACATAAAGATTTATCAATTATACCCCTCATCCAAAGCAACTACCATTAAATTCAACTCCACAATCCAAAAAATAAAAAAAAAAAAAAGAAAAATCTGTTTAACAAATATGTGTGGCAACGAAATATCGGTTCATAAATAAACCCTCCATCAAAAATATTTGGCTTTATGAAAATATGATTCCTTTCCTTCTATTTGGAATCTAACTTCGCTCGCATACTTATTGATTACCCATAAGCGCCTTACACTTACTTCACCTTTTCAAAAAATAATCCATATCTGCCGCCGGCCCTAATCTATACATCGACTACACCCCCGCAAAATAACGTATGTTCTTTCGATTCAAGACTTAATTAATTTTTAAATCTTTTCTTTTCTCGTCTGCTGTTACTACTGTTTTAATTTATACTACCGGAATTTTAGTTTTATATATTCTTATTCCAGATAGACTAAAGCTACTATCATTACCTCAAAATAAAGATTTATTCTAGACAGAAACAAATTTAGGAGAGCTGAAAAAAGCAACCAAAAATCATATGTTTCAAATAACATGTGATATTGAGTTTATTAGTATTATATTATTATATTATTTATTATTATATTATTATTATTATTATTATTATTATTATTATTATTATTATTATTATTATTATTATTATTATTATTATTATTATTATTAATTTGAACTATTATTTGTATATTATTTATATTCATCTATTATTTATTTATTTAATTTATTTATTTATTTATTTATTTATTTACTATTATTACCGATTTGAAAGATCGTTCAAAAGAAAAAGTCTACTATTGTAAAGGGCCCATCAGAGGGAAATCGACATAGGAATTTTGAGGCTCAAGCCATTGAAGCCCTTTGAATCACGAAGCCTATGAATCAGTCTCAATTATGTTATAATTTTTCAAGACCCTTTTGAAGAAAAAAGGGAAATTGAAAAAAATTGATAATGATTGAAAATCTTTTGTGAAAAAGTATAATATTGTTTGAAAATATTTTCATTTTGTTCTGCTAGAAAAAAAGGGATCGATAGTACTTTTATCATCAAATTTGTTGAATATTTCAATTTATTCGATTTTGATTAAACCAATATTAAAAAACGCAAAAATTATAAAT
>JABUQX010082386.1:20000-22500 GCA_015478945.1 Trachelipus rathkii | reverse complement strand
ATATATATATATATATATATATATATATATATATATATATATATATATATATATATATATTTTTATATATATATTTAATATATATATGTATCTTATTGTTTTTATGACATTACAGCCACTAAATAATTGCGCCGCTTTTGTTATGATCATATCGACACTCATCCTCAGACAACATATTCATATACCACATACTTATAATCCACACCCCTCTTCTAGATAAAAACATCTTACAGACATCCCCTACCCTTATATCCATACGTGTTTAGGGAGAAAAGAAATTGCCCACAACTCGTCATGTCCTGCGTGTCGCTAGAAGGCGAATTAGACGGTGGTAGTTAGGTTGGCTGCCTACTACCACCTATCTTTTGCCAGGAATGCTAATGCATGCCTCGGAGAAGGTCGTGATCGCAGTAAGCGCCCTTCTATCCTTCGGCGAAAATGTATGAATCGTATCTGTATATGAAATGTCAGAAGAATAAATGTTGAGGAGATGAGAAGAGAGGTGATGGATGTATTTAGAAAGGGCAAATTTGATTTCCTTGCTGTGACTTGAAACAAAGATGAAAGCGGAAAACCAGTGAAATAAGGGTGTGAGTGTGAAATATTGTTGTGTTGCTTGTTGGAAAGGAATGAAAGGGGATAAAGAAGATTTGCAATTCTGAATGGAGTGAGTTTGTGGTAGAGAAGTTATGGTAGATTTTGTGTTGTGTATAGTTACTAGAAGTCATAAAGTTTAAATTTTAAGTTTGAAAAGGTCCAAATTTGTATAGTTGCGACATATGATCCATCTGAGGGTAATGTTGAAAAGAGTACGATTTTCTGGGATAATCTGAAATGATGTTTTGGATGGGGGGAATAGGAGATTCAGTTCATTTGCAACATATCTGCCTATTCAAGGATTTTTTTACAGTTGTCACCACCACTCACGGGCAGAGCCCTATTCAAGGAAAGGGTGTAGTACTCTCAAAAGTTCACCCTCTAGCGCAAATTACGCATATGAGCACAGACGCAGGCTTTAAAGTGAGTAGATTAAATTCATTAAGGTAATACAGAGATGGAAGAGAATCCACAAAACAGAGTGTTGGTGGAAAGAATGAAACATCACAGCTAACAAGCCTGCAATTTATCAATGTCCACACAATAACTCGTGCGCAGATACAGCACCCTTTGTGCTACGAGGGCGTCGTAATGTAAAGGTGGTGGTACGCGATTGATAAGTTCCCTCGAGCACTTTCCGCTGCGAGTACCTATAGGATAGAGATAAAGCACAAACATCGCCTCGCAAAGATAGATGGTCAAGTGAACTGGAAAGTCCAGAACCGTTTATAAGCCTTTTGCCGTTACTCGGCCCTGTCCAAAAGTCGGGCGAAACCAAGGAGCCCCCCCCCCCCTTTCCAGATATCGAGAGCAGTACTCCACTACATGAGGCGGATGAGACCTTTTGTTATAAGCGGAAGCAACTGAGAAAAGGAGGAAAATCAAACAGTCTAAATAGAGCTTCCGGCTCTTAAAGAACCCACTACCCAACCCTTGGCATTTGAGGTTTCCAAGACATTTTTTTGTTAATGTTAAGGCCAAGGATGTGTATATTGTCAACAGGAGAGACGACAGAAGCCGTCGAAAGAGACAGGAAAGTTAGAAGTATTTTGGAGAAGGAGATTTGTTAAAAGTTGGGTTTTTTAAAGAATTGAAATCTTCACCAAAGTATTTCTATCCTCAGCGAGAATAAATCGGAAAAGATTAAGCAGAGGCCAATATCCAGGAAGTAAAAGTGGGAGTAGAATTTATATGAGTTAAAGAATGAAGGCTCGAGTCATCGGAATACGAGTGGATTAGATAGTTTAGAGGTGGCAGGCTGAGATCATTAATGAAAAAGTAGAATAACAGTAGGATTATAAGACAAGAACCCTGAGGAACCACCAACTATTGACAGAAAAAAGAAGAAGAAGTCGCCCATCAACAACAGCCGATTATTGAAGCGATTGAAAGAAAGTCTAGATATAAGTAAGCCAAAAGAGAGAAGGAGGAACCCAAAGGGAGGGGAGGCTTGGGAGAGCCAGTGACGACGTGCCATTATTCGGTCAAATGCTTGTAGATATGTTCAAGCGCCACCCACCAAGTCTCTTGCGTAGTTCCTAAAGAGCGAAAAACCATAAATCGGCTTAGATAGGAATGTATAATCACAGTAGACTTCGTGCAAACGAGAGCCGTACTGGCGGATCGGAAGTGAGTTTCCAGATGAATCTAGAAGTGAGTTGAGAAGGATTTCAAAGATCTTAGATAGAAGTGAGAGCTACATGGCGATAGTTAGAAGGTCAGAGCAGCTTCCTTTTTTCGGAATAGGTTTGGACATGTGAGAGCTCTTTTCCAACACTGCAGGGAGGGAAATGCTAGTATTGAACATAGAGAATTATAGTGAGCGAGGGGCGAAGAGATTAGCCTTTTCAGTTTGAGAATTAGCAACACAATGATCATATCGAATAAGAGGAGGAAGGCAGAT
>JABUQX010082386.1:0-12500 GCA_015478945.1 Trachelipus rathkii | reverse complement strand
TTATTGAAGGATCAATTAGAATTTTTTGTGATTCAGATAGTGTACTGTGTCGAAGGCTTTACTTATGTCAATAGCCAGGAGTGTTGTATGAGGGATAGGTCTGTTCAACCCGTTCTCTCGATGTTGTTTGATGTTCTGTGTTAGGAACTGCTGAGTTTGAATTTTTTAAATTTTGGGATTATTTTTAAATTACCATGTTGGGATTTGGGAGATTTGAAAATTTATGTTTTATCCTTTGATCTTTGGTGGAGATATGACTTCCCATAGTGGCACAAGGAGGAGAGGGAGGGATAAATGGTGTCGATAGAAGAAGAGTGTTGAGGATCTTTTATGCCGGTTTAATATCGTCATGATAATTGCTCTTTTTCCCGTTATGAAGGGATAAAGTTAAAGACCAGGATTTGTAAAGGATATTTGTAAAGTTGAAAGAATTATTGATAGAGCTGAAATGAGGCGGATATCAAAAGTTAATTATGTTTATTATTTCTTACTGACCTAAATTCGTATTGATTGTTATGATTGATGTTTTGGTCGCAATGTTCACGGAGTGACGTACCATGTGTGTTTTGCTTTAGATAAGATTTCATGAATGAATGCATAAAGTATGTTTTTATAACTCAGTGTATGAGCTTGAACGACGTCTTCATGTTTATCTTCTCATTCCCATTCATATTAAGGGGAGGTATATGATATGAATACAAGGCGTGTGGATTATGTGTTCTACGTGCGCATTTGCCATAGATGTACTCAGGAACAGTTCTGGACGAAAGAGCCCCTGCTGTACTTTGAAAGGTTGTTGATTACCCACGTTCAAGGTGGCATGGAACTATTTATGACAGAAAATACACTGCCATCTGAAGTCTGATCGCAACCGTATTCTCATTCTGGATTTGGAACAGGGAGCTTGCTCTCCGAGGCGTCCTTGCGTTAGAAATTCCACATCTCCCATCAGCATGAGAAGTTGGCGCAGGGCACGTACTTACTAGCAATCTAAAGAAGTAATTTCAGATGTAACACAAAAGTTAAGTCGGGTCCTTATCTCTGAGTCTTGAGCCAAAGATGTTGGGACTCGATCTAGATGCATCTCGCCACGCTCTTTATATATATAAACAATAATATATTTTATAACATACTAACTATATATATATATAACCATACTATACAATATCTAATACTAATAATAATATTAGTTATATATAAATATATATATATATATATATATATATACATAACTCTACACAATAGTTATTGTGAGAATTATTGCGTTTAATGTTAGTGGTAAGTGTCTACATAAATAGTGATGTATACATTCAAACTATATATAATATTTATGATATCATCGCTATTATATAAGAACAGATATTATTATATAAGATAGTATATATATAAGATATATATATATATATATTATTCATATATATATATATATATTATATATATAGATATATATGATATATCTATCATAATATATATATATATACAATTAGTATATATATATATATATAATATAATATATAATACTATATTATATTATATATTATATAATATATATAAAATAATAATATATAATATATATAATATATATATATATAGTATATATATATACTATATATATATATATATATATAATATACTATATATATAATATATATATATATATATATATAATATAATATATATATATTATATATATTATAATAAAATATAAATATATAGATTATATATATAAATATATATATAGATATATATAAATAAGTATATATATAAATAACATAATATATATAATATAATATATAACACACAGTAATATACATTTACTGTAGATGTTTTATTGGTTTTAATAAAAATTGTAAATAAAAAATCAAAAAACACTCCGATTCTGTTAAATAAATACAGCTTTTCAGTAACGTTAACGGAAAATTATTTTTTATCAGCGGACTCATTTTAAAAATTTCTTAGGATTCCGTACATATAAATACAATACTTAATGCATAAGATGGTTTGACCGTAAATCTTCCGAACATTTTGGCAAACCCCTATAACAAAAATCACCATTACCAGACCTCAAACAATAGTATTAATAAACACTTAGAAATAAAACAGGAAAATATATGAATATAAAATCCAGAAATTTACGTTTAATATATAGTAAGGAAAAGAATATAATGTAATGTGGAATTTCAAAGCAATTCATTAACGACGACAGAGACAATATCTTTTAGAAATTACAGACGTTTATCTAAGTAAGAAAAATATTTCTACCAGCATTTTCAGGAGATCCTTACCCCTTATCCCTCATTTTCCAACTCCAAACACCCTCAAACCTCCCGCATCACCCATTACTTCCTTACCATCACTTCTATCTAATATACCTAATATATACTTCGACCAAAAAGCGTGCTGATACATGTAAGGAAAGCTTGGGCCTGACAGATGAGTACTGATAAGCGCAAAATCTAATCCACTTGCATTAAAAAGATAGGGTAACGCCTTTAGCCTCTAATTTATGGGACAGAGAGGATCATTCATAATTCATTTTAAAATCTTAGTGGCACAATAGCGCCCACTCCCAATCAGTCCCTAAATTCTTTACATTCTTATAACACGTTGCTTAATCGGTCTATCCATTTATAGTATATCTACATCGTGAAGTCGAAAGGTGAGTAATCGTATAGCTCACTCTCCGAACAGAAGCATATTGCGTCTAACAATCTATTTTAGAGATTACATACGCTTCAGCTCGTGACGGCGCCACTCTTTCCTCTCATGCGCACGACGGACAATTTATAATATATCATAGTAGCTGTATTATAAGCCGACACACTCTCCTGCGACATTAGTACTGCGAACCATCTCTGAGTGCCCAATATAGTACGACAAATATCATACACTAAATAAATAATTTGTAATAATACATGCTAATATTAATAATTATATTCACACATTATAACTAATATATATTTTGAGCTCATACTTACAACATTAATTAGATATCATACTAATATAATAATAATAATCGAATAATAATAATAATAATAATAATTATACATAATAAAAATATAATAATAATTAATATAATATGATCAAGTCAAATTACTCTTAACTTTACAGTAATCTATCGACAACGTTACATGATACAACTATACTATCACACTTTCCAAATACATGAGTATATCAGTTTATATTTAAGTCATTCTATTCCAAGTCGTAGAAATATGATCTCTGTGACTATTCCTTATGAATACATTTCCTTCTGACTGTCTCACTCGTCCCATCCCATCTTCAGTTAAGAGTCTGTCAGGTCACTAGTTCATTCATGTCGATAATTTAATCAGCTCATTATAGTTCAATCTCACGCACGTTATCTATTAATCATTTCGATCGCAAGCATGTGACTATATAATAGTTATCAATTTACGCACTATCCTCTCCATGTATATCAGAATTGAAAATTTGATCAAAGATCTATTATTATTATGGTCGCGTATGTTATTGGACGGCCTGAATAGCCATCACGATATTATTTTATATAGTGAAATCTACTATATTGCCTGTCCACGTCCTATTATTCCTAATCTTTCGAAATCGTAGCGCATTAGCATATGCACCCTATGCAATTTTTATCATGATCATATCGTAGTTTATTTGGAGTTGTTAATCTCTTTACTTTTATTATATTATTGTATTGATTCTATTGATTTCAAGTTCTCTTACTGAGATATACACATAACTACTCGACAATTTTGTGTCTTCATCTGTTCCAAAGCTAAAGAACGTACGCTACCTCCGCGTATTGATGTACGAAATACCTGACCAGTGCGCCTTCCGCGAGTAGTGTCTATAATAAGTGCGTAGCTTACTATGGCTTATACTTGTTTCCGTCCAAAGTTGTCAACTCTGCAATTGGTTGTTTTATTCTTTTTCCCCGTTTCTTAGATATCGAGGTCCCTTAAATATTATGCTTTAATCATGATTTATGTCCTAGGAGTAAATCATCCTCGGACGTGCTGTTTTCGGTTGTCGGCTTAAACATCCGACCTTACTCTAAGTTAAAAATTTTCAAAGTAAATCCAGCTGCAGATTCCTCGATAATCCTTCGCACCTGGCCCTGCCTATCGAGATTCGCTATTACCGCCACCCTATTCCCTGCTTAGTCGCTATGACGCGATGTTGAATGTATTGATCATTGATCACATTCTGATTCAAGATAATATTTTTAATGAGTTTAAAATTGATTCATGTTTTACATACCCTGCTTTTAAAGCAGTAAATCAGTAAATCAACAACATACCCCTCCCCCTTCCCCAGACCCCGCGGTACTATTGATCTATGATCTATTGATTCAGTCATTATTTTTTTATGTTATGTTTTACATACCGTTAAAGGTGTAAATCAGTAAAAATCAGTAAGAAATCTCCACCGGCGGAGGCCACAGGGTTATTATGTATCGGACGGAAGATGATATATGGATTCATGTAGGGTGACGCGAAGTATGGACTATAACAACTCACAGAAAAACGTGTCGACAGTTATCAACTCAACTACAGCATTTTACGACAAGAGCTTGGGGACATGGAGTGTCTTAGAAGTCCTAAAATATGCTGTATTCCTGTGAAAATCGGGTTGATGCCCGAATACCTTAAATTAGAGAGTGAAGATTGCCATCTTTCGTGCTGAGATATTTCTGAGCGTTGAGAGATTTCGGAACCGTGAAGCTTCTGCCAGAAGTGGGGGCGAGCGGAGTTTATTGCAACAAGTAAGCAGTGGGCAGAGCGGAGTATGTATGAGGTGATTCGGGGCGTTTTTGAGATATTGCTGTTCATGTAAAATGAGTAATCGAATATATATGAGGAGATATTGTTATTTGGGGGAGGTGGGATGGTTCTGAAGAGATCTCCGAAGTAGAGGAAATTGGAGTAACAGAACATAAACTTAGTTTTCCGAGGTATAGTTAGAGGTTGATCATATATTGTCAAGAAGAGTGCTTGGTGTAGATGTGTTCCTATCATATCCAAATAATACTGAATAATGGGGAGAATTTTGTTTCTTCATGCAGTGTGATAGGGGGTGTTTTAGGCAACCAGTTATTGAACGTAGTAGGGCAGTGTTTTGTTATTCTTTTTATAACTTAATGTATATTAGTAGATGAGGTAAAAGTATTTACCAGGCTGTATATCCTTCAGTATTGAAGATCATGAGAATTAATTTATATGTATATTGATTGTGTTAATTGCTGATTGTTGAAGCTGTGTGCAATAGAGTTCGTAGGACATTTAAAATTTTGCTTGCAGTATTTCTGATGTTTTGAATGCGAAATGTTAAGGTGAAGTGGATATCGAAGGTTATTCTGAGTAATTTAGGTGTTTTTTTTTATTGGGATGATGGATTATTTAGGATTACTTGTGGTGGAAAGGATATGATCATGTGTCTGTGGTGATCAAGATTCTAATATTTCTCGGCAGAGTCCGACATTCTGTTGGAAGATAACCTAGATTCTAGGTATTTAGGCAAACTGTGTGAAATTTGAGGCCGTGGGTATTTAGTGGTCTGATATGGTACTATAGTTAAATCAAGAAGTAGTTATTAATGTATGAAATTGGGAGTTTGAGGGGTAGGGACATTAGCTGTAAAGAGGTTAAACAGGAATGGAGACATAATGGCTCCCTAGGGGTATCCATTTCTTAGTTTTACAGTTCTAGAGCTTTGAAGTTTACTGAATACCCTGGGCAGTTTTTTCAGAAATAAAATTGGATAGCCATTTTTTGTAATTGTTATGGAAGGATCAATTTATAATTTTTTGAATGAGTATGTGTCTAAGTACTAAGGGCGCTTTACTTATGTCAATAGCCAGGAGGTTGTTCTGAGGTATGATGTCTTGTTCAACTCGTTCTCGATGCTCTTTTTGTTGTGTTGTTAGGGATTGCTGAGTAGAATTTCTGATTCTTAGATATTTTAATCCATCGCTGCGATGATTTACGTGGGGAGAAGAAAATTGGATTTTATCATTTGTATCTTGGTGTGAGTATGATTTCTCATAGTTTGCACAAGGAGGAGAGGGAGGATATGGGTAGGTATGAAAAAGATATGTTGAGATCTTTTCCGGGTTTAAATATCGTTTGATAATTGTTTTTTCCTATGAAGGGATATAGTCAAAAGACCAGGATCTTGTTTGAACTATCTTGTAATGTTGAAAGAAGGTTCCACAAAAAAGATTTTGAATACGGGTGATAGAAAAGTTAATTATGTTTTATATTCTACTGACCATATTATATGATTGGTATGATCATGTTTGGTCGTTGTTCCAACGAGGCGAACGTGTGGTCTGCTTTAGATGAGATTCCTGTATGCAATGCTATATGAAGTGTATTAATTAGTGTATGTTTCAATTCTCTTGTTATTTCATCCCATCCATATTTAATGGGGGTATATGATTGAATATAAGGGATGTATGGAATTTGTTTCTACAGTGTGCATTTTTGCATAGATGAAGGCAACCAGGCTTCTGGAGAAACCCTGGTGTTTAAAGTTTGTACACCTTCAAGCTGGAAACTTATTTATGACAGAAACATACACTGCACTTGAAAGTCAAGACCGCCAACCGTATTCCTCTTTTGCATTGGACAGGGCGTGTTTCTGGGTCCTGGGTCTAGCTTCCCACGTCTCCAGTCAGCATGAGAAATTAGGGCAATAAATCTACTAGCAGATCTAAAGAATAATTCGCACTGAAACAAAATATTAATCGTCTTATCTCTTGAAATCGCAGGCGAATTTTGGAGATCGACCCGATGATTTATGTCCCGGCCAGGGTATATAAAAATTAAAATATCTATATATATATATTTAGTTATATTATATATATTATCATATATATATATATATATACTTTAATATATATATATACTATATATATATAATATAATATATATACTATATATATATATATATATATAGTATATATATAAATATCAAATATATATATATAATATATATATATATATAATATAATAATATATATACTAAATATATATATAATATATATATAAACATATATACTATATATTAATATGATATATATATATATATATATTATATATATATATAATATGGACCTAATATATACTATATATATATATATATATATATATATATATATATATATAATAGCAAATATATATATATATATATAAAAATATATATAATATATATGATGAAAATATACTAAAGCTAGACTCTAAAATAAATATATAGATAAATATAGGAGAGATAGATGCATAGAAATAATTATATGAATATTAATAAGTATATATACGATTATAATAATAAATAATATATATATATATATATATATATATATGAATATATTAACACAAAGATATACTACATTTACTGTAGATGTTTTATTGGTTTTAATAAAATTTGAAATAAAAAATCTAAAAACTCCGATTCTGTTAATAAATACAGCTTTTAGTAACGTAACGAAAATCTATTTTTTATCAGCGGACTCTATTTTAAAAATTTCTAGGATGTTCCGTACATGTAAATGCAGATATTTTATTTGCATAGATGTTGACGTAGATCTTCCGAACATTTCAAACCCCTATAAAATAAATACATTACAGACCTCAGTATATCAACAACTGTATAATATAACAGAAAATAACTTTGAAAATATATGAATATAAAAATCCAGAAATTTACTTTTATGATATAGTAAGAAAATAATATAATGTAATTGTGAATTTTCAAAGCAATTCATTAAGACGACAGAGACATATCTTTAGAAATACGATTTATCTAATAAAAAAATATTTCTACCAGCATTTTCAGGAGATCCTTACCCCTTATCCCTCATTTTCCAACTCCAAACCCTCCCGCAACACTCTTCTCCACCTTTTCACAAACTAAATAAAAGGGAAATGTAAGGAAATGGCCGAAAAAAATTATTAAAAAATAGGTAGCTCTAATTTATGGGACAGAGGATATTCATAATTCATAAAATAGTCTCAAAGGAATTTTTACATTTTTAAACGCTATTATATTCAGATTTGTTTTAAAAGGAAATGGACAATTTTAAATTTTAAAATAAAGTTGCTTAACGGACAATAATAATAAGAAGAAGAATAATAATGATAATAATAATAATAATAATAATAATAATAATAATAATAATAAATAATAATAAATAATAATAATAAATAATAATAATAATAATAATAATAATAATAATAATAATAATAATAATAATAATAATAATAATAATAATAATAATATAATAATAATAATAATAATAATAATAATAATAATAATAATAATAATAATAATAATAATAATAATAATAATAATAATAATAATAATAATAATAATAATAATAATTATATTATTATTATTATTATTATTATATAATTATAATATTTATTATTTATATTATTATATGTATGATTATATTGATTATATTATTATTATATATATTATTATTATTAATTATTATATTATTATTAATTATTATTATATTATGTAAGTAGTATAGGGTGCACAACTGACCGCTTCAAGGTCACAGCCAGAATGTTGCAAATATTGCAAATGTTGCAAGCAGCATTTTGCAATCATTTGTTTCAAGGTTGACGATATGTCAAGGATAGTGGTTTTAAGGTCGCTGAGACCGAAATATTAAGGTCGGGTAAGACCGACTTCCGAGGGTTCGCGAGCTTAAAGCTCAAGGGTTTTAGCCCCTAAAGGGCGGAGCCCCCCAAAGGGGGCTTTTTTCCTAGAAGGTTTTTAAAGATTGCACAGATCATTTTTTATGGTTCCTAATCGATTACGTGATCGATAACCCTAAATCGATCTTAAATCGTCTTTTACGTGACTCTGTTGTCATTTGAGCACTGAAAAAATGTAATCGAAAGAAAATAATTACAATAATTATTCAGCGATTATCGCGGTGTAGTAGTATTCCGTCCACCTGGCCGATGCCACCCTTTTCGATAGATGGAATAAAGCTATCGCTTTCAAACTTGGCATATGGTCATTGTGTGTTGATTAAACTGAATCACACGCGAGTGTGGTGACCCTATAGGGTCACGCCCTAAGGGGTGTTGCCCCCTTAGCGCCAAGGTCAAATCCGTCCTGAAAGTCCTGTTAGGCTTAACGAATCGCGAATGAAATGAGATGTGTGCTATATGGATGACGTTAATCTCGTCGGGAAGACGAGATTACGTTCCTCTGCGTTCCCCCGTAAGGGAAGGTGGCGCTTGCCCACCAAAAAATTAAAATGATCGTAGAATACTGAAACTTGGAGAAAGGATTCAGATTGGAGACGGAGACGGAGTGTGAGTCGGATTCGGAGACGGATCAGTCGGAGCGTGGTTCGGTTCGGAGTCCTAAGACCCCAACCGGAGGGGGGTCGCCCGGGTTATGAAAAAAGAAGAAAAAGATAATGATTAAAGTAGTGCGTACGAGAAGAAGAAGAAGGAAGAATGAGGAACGGAGAAGAAGAGAGAAAGAGAGGAAAGGAGAAGGAGAAGAATGAAGAAGGAGGAGGAGTTTCTGAGAAGGATCAGAGACATACTGGCACGGACTGGAGCCATCGAGGTGCCGAGTAATAAACATTCATTAATATACAAGATCATTACTTTTTAAATTGCTGCTTCTTTAGTATTAAGAACATTTGGATGTACAATTGCAATCGCATCTGCATAGATAACCTTATTTTCTAAGACGTTATGAAGACTTACATTTTCTATTTTCTTTTATAAAGCGTTAACTAATATATTTTTTTCCCTAAGTTGAATACATATACTGTTTACTATTTTTATTTTATAAGTTTATTTTGCATTTATACTTTTAATTTTTCTTTCATTCTTTAATTTGATTTTTATTTTATTGTCATTTTTCTTTTATAATTTGTATTTTATTTATTTTTTATTTTCTTTGACATTTTTTTTTTAAAAATGTTATTTTCCCTAACTTGTATTTTTTTTTTTTTGAAACTTTATCCATTTATTATAATTATTTAATTTTTTATTTCAGTTTTTAATTTTTTTATTTTTAATTTTATGCAACTTTATTTATATAAAGTTTTTATTTTAGATTATATTATTGTGTTTAGTGCCGTTTTATATAAGCTTTATTTTGCATTTATACTTTGGTTTTTATTTGCTTTATTTTCATTTTTATTTTTTATTTTTTATTTAAATTATTTCTAACTTTATTTTATATAAAGTTTTATTTGTACATTATTGAGTTTTTGTTAATTTATTATTTAATTTATTTATTTATTTTATTTTTAAATTTATATTTTTAAATTCAATTATTTATTTTTTATATTGATCTTATTATTTAATTTTTTTTATATTAAAATTTTTATTTGAAATTTAATTTCATGATTTGAATTTTAGTGCTATAAAACAAATAGTGTGATTTGTACGACAATTTGTAACCCTTTTTATGTTATAAACATAAAAACTTACGTTTTTACATACCCTAAAGCAGTAAATCAGAAATCAAAAGCCACCCACCTACCCTCCTGTCCCATCATAATCATATATTAGATCTATTGATCTATTGATCTATTGATCATTGATTAAGGTTCAAAATTTTTTTACATAAAATTTGTAAACGTTTTACAAACCCTCAAATCAGTAATATACAGTAAATCAAATCCACTCACCCCACCTTCCACCATTCTGTACTATATTGATCTTAATTGGATTATACTATTGATTCAATGATACATTTCGAAGTATATGAATTTTGGTATAAATACATAACATATAAATCAAGTTCTTTATACACTAACTAACGAATATATGCTAAGTACGTAACAAAGTTTTCACATTAATAAAGCTAACATAGCATCACCTAAACTAAGAAAAATAATGTACAAAGACACAAACCTAAAGCACCTTAAGCCCAAATATAACATGATTAAAACATTAAACAAAAGTCCACACACTTAAACATCTACAGTTAAAGAAATATAACAATTGCATCGACAAAACGTAGCCTATTATTCTACTACTTTTTTTGACGCATTACAACTCTAACCGATTATATATATGATACGTTAACCGTACACTTAGACACATAGCCACTTTTTAGCAAAAATTTATCACAACAATGGTATTAATTGAACTCCATACTGAATCAGCTGAAATATTACTCTAATCAGTTATACGACCTAAATGTTCACTATACAATTAAAGACTAACATGAACTGAAGAAGAATAATGTGCAACGACAAAGACCTGACTACCCCTTAAGCCCGAAAAAACTTGCTATCATTACAAAGTTCATCTATCACTCTAGACGAACACCGTTTAATAAACACCTCTAAGCCCTTTATACATATCTATGCCCAACTAACAAAGTAACCTGGAATTCACCTTACATTTCTCATAGCAACATTTATCTCATAAACCCATATAATTCCAATGCTTAATATCTCACAAATTAAAACAGTAATACTCTTAACAAAGATTTAAACGTAATCCTGCACCTCATAACTGTTGTAATGAACTAAGAATACCATACATCTACAACACACCACATCAACCATACACACCATACAACACTCTATCAGCGTCACCACTCATACCACACCCACACATCAGCACCACACAACAACACTACTACACACACACACACTAACCATCACCAACATTAGGCAATGCACCTAGCCACTATACCCACCCTCACGCCTGAAATATTCTTTAGCCATGATCCATACACTTTTGTAGGCTCATGACTCTCTCCGATCAGCAAACAATTATTGCCACATACATGTATATAGCTAATGAAATGAGGTTTTTTATCTGTTAAACCTTTTACATAAAGTTATTGCATAGCCTAATACATGAATATTGATTAACAGACTTAGTGAAAATCTGCGGCAACTGCGTATCATACAGAGGTGAATTGGCAACTCTGTATAGATTTGGGTTGAGTTATATATAAATCAGCGAGCTACTCGAATGGGTCATTCATAATCAAGAGCGTCTTACGATCAACACTTTAAGACACCTTCGTTCGGGCTCCCTAATCCTATTAGCCAAGTTTTTGTTTCCTGTTATATAGTCGACTCACTATATGAGCGATTTCTCAAAACTCTAATACTTTTATCTCATCACCCTAGGTGTACAGATTTTACATCTATCTACTCTTTAAATCATAACTATATCATTTGAACCACACCTCAAATCTATCTTAACAATATAATACATCTATGCTTAATAACAGTCTGGTCAAATAATTATTAGTACGTAAAGTAATTAAAATATATCAATAATAAAAAGTTGAAATAATTTAAACATATGTCTAAAAAATTATTCTTTTCCATAAACGTGCGCGAATATACAACCATACATGAGTAAAAGCATCCTACTGACGTCATCTTCGGCACCCTTTAAAATGGTATTGTTGCTATGTTGTGTGATTAAATAATTTAATATATGTTTTTGAGAAATACTAGTTGAATACTAATATATAACTGATGTGAGTGACAC
>JABUQX010082385.1:70000-71100 GCA_015478945.1 Trachelipus rathkii | reverse complement strand
ATATATATATATATATATATATATATATATATATATATAGGTCAGACTTCAGATTAGGTGACACCTGTAACTTAAAAACTACAATAGCTATATGAAAACTGAATACATTTTTGAAATCAGTGAACATTTTAATGCAGGAAAATGAAGAAATAAAAAGAAATGCGATAAAAAAATTAAAAAATAATAAATATGTTTTGATGTAAGACAATTGCCGCCTTCCCCCAAATTTCTGAGACAAGCTCTCCCAATATTATGCTTGGCACACATCTTGAAAATTACGACTTGCATGAGATAGAATGATTTTTTTAAAATTTATTGACGTAAATGCATGGCACACAAGGGTAATCTACGGGGGGTTTCGCCACTGTACCCCCAACTGCTAGTTAAATAAATTTTTTTTCTAAATAATAAAAAAAATTATATTTTATGTTAATAAAGGTAATAAAGTGAAGAAAATTAAAAATTGTGATTTTTAAAGTTACCATTAAAATATAGAAATGATATAAAGAAAACTTGTAATTTTTATGGGTAACACGTCTAAATTAAGGTTTAACGTAAGATGTTAATTTATTTTTTGCAATCAGTTATTTATTAAATTTAATAATTGTACTTTTTTTTGTTACTGCATTAATGTTCACCATTTCAAAATACATTCAGTTTTATATAACTATCGAGATACGAGATACGGAAGTGTCGCAATCTGGAAGACTGGCCATATATATATATATATATATATATATATATATATATATATATATATATATATATATATATATATATATATATATATATATATATATATATATATATATATATATATATATATATATATATAGAGAGAGAGAGAGAGAGAGAGAGAGTTGGACAGCAGCGGTAGGATCTTGTCGATTTTTAGAGGTCTATAAGAGTATGGGTATGCCCGTGAGACTGTTCGGCCGTCCCACGTGCGAGTACTGACCGATAGGTTAGCCGAATCAAGTTTTTTAATTAGTAAATATATATAAATAAGGGAAAATATATAACTAATAAAAAGACATATGGACACATAATTATACAAAGGTTTCTCACATTTCAATAACTTTATTTTGTTAATAATGATT